>SSNR01000159.1:245136-276687 GCA_006937965.1 Callopanchax toddi
GGGGGGGGGGGGGGGGGGGGGGGGAGCGTTGGACGATGTAACTGAGAGATATTCCCTTCTAGACTCACAAACTCTTCATTTCCCACCTTGTCTTGATTTATTTCTTTTCCATTCATTCTCCTTCTTTTCTCATCATAGTTGCTGACTTTGGAGGAGGTCCTTGAAAATGTGAACAATCGACAAAAAGTTGTCGCCCGTGAACCCGTCTGAAACATTCATTCGTCCCCAAGAAACAAAATGCATTCATTAATCCTTTCATGTAATTGCCGTTGTGTGTCTGCTGTGTGTGTTTTTGTGTGTGAGTAAAGAACGCAGCTCATTAGTAAATTCATAGCCTTCCAGCAGACCCTGCAGCTGTCTTGGTGCTGCGTTATTAATAGACTCTTTGATTAAAAGTTTTGTTGTCTTTGCCGTGCGTTACTGCAGTGATGAGTCTTTGTGTTCAGGCGACTCCCTTCACCTTTTGTGCGTTTGCTCATCTCTAGTTCACAGATCTCGTGTAATGATTCTGTGTGAGGCGGCTGACCCAGTCTCTGTTGTCATTTCCTGTCAGCGGATCGTCCTCTCCAGCATGTTTTACTGGACCTAATGACTTTATTTTTACTCGAGGAGAGTGAGATGAGAGAATGTTTCCACAGATATCGGAGCTCGTGGTGCCTGTCTTCCTTCCATTCAGTGGTTTAGATGAGATGATTCACATGACGGAGACACAAAAGCTCTGTTGGGTGAATGCTGCTGCAGCACTGCAGCTTGGGATCAACATCAGAGCTCAGAGAGGTGTTTGTGGGGAGGAATTACACATGAAGCTGTGAAGGTTGCAGCCTTGACTGAATGCTGATGCTCTCAGTGGGAGTTTCTCCTTTGTATCTGACACCTGAGGAAATAGGAAACAGAAGACATAACCTGACCAAACCTCAGTTTTTAGTTTGCATTTTGTACCTATGTTGTTGTAAGTAACTGACAAATAAAACTGGCTAGTATGCAAGTAAACATTGTTTGTCTTCCAGTTTAACCTCATAGTGTAAGAACCATCCTCTTTAAAGGCACACTTTGCAACTTTTTCCATATTTTAAAATATTTTGTTCCAGTCTGTGCTAATCTGACCCTTTACAGGTTAATGAAAAGTCACTCAGCCCCATCTCCTGCTTGGATCCAGAATACCACGTTTGCAACTTCTGAGTCTCCGGTCTGGTGTCCCGAAGTCTCACAAAGTCACGTGTCTCACGAGGGTTAGGCTAACCCAATGTGGCTAGCTGTTATGCTAGCTCCGGAGTGTTTTTAGCTCATGATTCCTGATTTTTTTTTCCCATCTCTCCCTGCTTGAACACAGCTGATTTCTTTGAATGAGTGATGAACCGCTCCAGTAGAAAGCAGTGAAGGCTGAGGAGACATTTACACATTTAGAGGTTTCTGAGCAGAAACAATGCTAACGTTTTTATGGCAGTGATTTTAAATGGACACCAGGGGGAGCCAAAACAAGCAAAGCTGCATAGTATGCCTTTAAGGAGAATAATGAACTAATCATGATGAAGAACAAATGCATTTCTATTCATTTAGTCCTGAGATCCGTCTGCAAGTTAGTTGATCTTTTCACGTTGTCTAGAGCAGGAACGAGCAGTCAATCGTAAAGACATTGCTGGTAGATCACAGGACAAACAGTTTTATTATGCTCTATTAATAATTTAACCATGCAGTCAGCATGGTTACATCATCCTTAGTCGCACCACTAAAATAAACTCCACCTCACTTGAGGTGCAGGAGTGCTCTGGTAGCCATCACGATAAGGTAAATTATCACAGAAGATCAAAATGAATAGAAAATATGCTTCTAATTGCTGTAACGGTGGAGCGGCAGTAGGTAGAGCGTTCACCTTGCAACTGGAGGGTTGCTGGTTCAAACTCCACTTCCAACTAGGTCACTTTGCCTGCTGCTGGTGGTCAGAGGGTCCAGCAGCACCTGTGTCTGGTTGATCACTTCTGATCTGCATGTGAATGACCGACTGATGCTAAGCACTTTGCAGTCCTTGACCCTCTATTTAAATGCAGCACATTTACCTTCATAACATCTATCATATTAGACATTTACAGCATGATCAACAAATGGTTTATCTAAAAGTGCAAAAATATCATAACTTATATTCCTGCACAGTAAAAATACCAGTGTTAAACCAATGCCACCAGTGTTAAATCAACACTAGAGAGGGTCTATTTGACTCATATAAACCCTCTCTAGTGTTGATTTAACACTGGTGTTTTTACTGTGTGGATTTTAGGAGAGTAATACAATTATTTTCCTTAAAAAATAGATATCTATGTTCTAATGACATGAATTAAAGTCCACCTTAAGAATTCTAGGAGCTACTTTAAGGCTTACATGTTGGATTAATCTTTGGTTTCGGCTCTCATTTCTTTTGTTTTGAATCCTAATGACCAAACGGATGTGTTTGTTTCAGTGAAGGTCCAGAAATCAGACCTTCCCCACAGCTGGGACCCCTGTGTGAACTACTGTCACCCCCCAAACTCCACGCTCTGCAACACGAGCTCCACCCTCAACAAGTCGTGGACCGCATCCAACAACAACACAATCAACAGCCTCGACTACTGCAAGTGTAAGATCTGAGTCCAGTCAGGCTCCGACTGAAAGAACTTCTAAACGTTTTCTATCTGACGCGTTTTCTGAATAAAAAAGAAACACGTTCTTAGGCTAGCCCGCTTTATTTCTTTGCAGCTCTGGTTTGTGCCAGTTTCTCTCCCGGCTCTACGACCACATCAGGCCCCAGCAGCCAGAGCTCAAGCACGCTGCCCAGGCCAACAGTTCCCATGAGTCCTCGTAACTCTCTGCTCAAACGGCGGCAGAGAAAGAAAGACCACAAGAGCTCATGTAGGTTCCATCTATCAGTTGAATGTTTAAAATTCTCTGACATTGATTGTAACCTGTGCACATTGTGTTTAGTGTCTCTGGCGTCCAGTTCTGTGGGTCCTGGTGGTCAGGTGGTTCACGTAGAGACCAGTGAGGTCGTCCTTACAGGCGATCCACTCAACGGCTTCGGTGTGCAGCTGCAGGGAGGGATATTTGCTACTGAAACGCTTTCTGCACCGCCGCTCATCCGATTCATAGAGCCTGACAGCCCAGCAGAGAGGTGAGCTCACAGTTCCTCACAGAGGAACACAACTTCACTCTAATGGGAGGTATTAGGTCTGCACAACGTTCTTTATGACATCCAGCTTCTTTTAATACAATGTTAAACATATGAAAGGTTGCATTAGGATATCCTGTCTTTGCACTGTAAACTTTAGACTCCAGCTGTGTTTTTGAAATTCATTGTTTTCAGCAAATATTGGAATGAATGCATATTGTAATGTGAGATTGTGAAGTTACTAGAAGCTGCTGACTGTTCATGTTTGTTCATTTCGATCAGATTCATCACAGATGAGTTTCCCTGCACGTCTTATCTTTGCTGTCTAGTTTCAGCGGCTGTTACCTAACTGTTTCTGATCAGTCAATATTTGGATTGTCGTCGTTGTTTTCCTTCAGTCTGCTTCTCCAGATCCATTCAAAGCTAGATAGGCAAGCTTAGTCCAGCCAATTCAGACTGGTTAAGTTCAAGATTCCAAGGTCATGGTGTTATAGTCTCTAATAGTCAGTCGGGGATTTTTTGTGATTGTTGCGATCTAAAATGACTGATTTCGCGGCACATTTTTCTAAAAGTTGCGGTCAAAGTTGTGATTTTTTTCAATCATTTTAAAAATTTTGTTTAAGGTTTTATTTAGTTTATATGCACACACAGTTAACCTCTTTACACACACACTGTATGCGCTGTTTCATGATAAAATAAAGACCACAAGATGCCGTAATCTCCATGACAACAGCTGACAGCCTGTCTCAGCGTCACTCAGACGTTACAGCGTGAGCGACTCTTTACTTTCGCTTTCAGAGATTCACCTCAAAGGTTCATTGGTTCATCAGTTTTTCTCATTACTGGAGCCATCTGAGCTCAACATAGTGTTTACTGTGGTTTTGATGTGTATGTGTGGGTGTATGTGTGCCTGGGAATGGGTTGTGGACTGGGAGGGGAGAGTGTCATAATTGTTCTATGTGTGGGAAAGGGAGGGAATGTGGGTTGTATGGGTCATTTTAATCTGTCAAGCACTTTGTGTTGCTCGCTGGGGCATGAAAGGTGCTATAGAAATAAAGTTTGATTTGATTTGATTTGATCAGAACGAGTTTAGAAAAGACAAGTGGTTCCTCGTGTTCACTGGATGCAAACGTCACGTGGTTAAAAAATAAACAACGTTCAAAGGAGATCACATTAACGACGGTCCGATTTATTTAAAATATTTCTCACAGAATAGCAAATCCGCCCACTCAGCACACAGTTTAGGACACAGGTCAGTTCTTTTTAAATCTAGTTTCTCACATTGTCCAAATACGGACATTAAACAGAACTCACCTCGTCGTATCAGACCCCAGCCCGTCTCTGCTCCTCTTCTCAGCTAATCTCCTCCATGTTTTGCGGTCAAAAAGTTCTTGTCAAGCGTCGATTTTCCTTTATAATCCACCACGACGTTGTGTTTGGTTCAGAACAGCTTTCCACCACTCCGGTGTAATACTTTGGGAAACTGACTTGCTCGTATTTTAGCCATAATATCTGATGGAAACCGACCGGAGTTTAGCGGCTCGGCTCAAAAACCGGAAGCAAACACAGCTGGAGCCAACGGGATTGGTCAAAACTTATCCGAGTGGCTCTGATTGGTCAAAGAAGATGACGAAATATGACAAAAACAAAGATGATTGGTCAAATTTGCGGAAAAGTTGCGATGATTGGTGAAAATTGCAAGGCCGCAACAAAGTTGCAGCAAATGGTTGAATTTGCGTTAATAGATGCGATCGCAACTTCCTGGAGGGTCTGAGTAGTTTTTTAGCTCTAGCTCCGCTGGGTTAGGCTGATGATACAACCACTGTGGGCCTAATCAGCCAAGGAGATGAGGTGCAGCAGCTGGCGGACTGGTGCAAAGCTAACAACCTGACCCTAAACACAAACAAAACCAAAGAAATCATCATCGACCCAAGAAGACAAAAGCTGGACCACCAGGCACTAACAATAAACAGGGAGCAGGTAGAGGGGGTGTCACAGTTCCTGGTACAAACATTTCAGAGGAGCTCACATGGACCCACAACACCAAACCTCTGATAAAGAAGGCACAACAACAGCTATACTTCCTGAGAGCTGTCAGGAAGATCAACCTGCCACAAAAACAGCTGTTGTCATTTCACCACTGCTCCATAGAGAGAGTCCTGACCAACAGCATCCTGGTGTGGTACAGCAGCAGCTGGCAGGAAGACAAAACTACCTGCCTGCCCTGGATGACATCTTCACTGCTCGCTGCCTTGGGAAAACAACAAACATCCTAAAAGACTCAACCCATCCGGCTAACCGTCTCTTTAAGCTTCTCCCATCTGGCAAACCATACAGGGCCATAAGAACACGAAACACCAGGCTGTTGAACAGCTTCTACACCAGAGCATCACTGAACTGTGTACTGCTGCCAACAGGTCACAATCAGTGATTCTGAGGGACAGCTGGTGCACTACAGCACCTTGTTTACACTACTACCTCTGTCACCTTCAGTGTTGGGTAGTATCGGAATACATGTATTTAGAATACTGTATTTAAAATACTATTTTGATGTACTGTATTCCGGTACAGTTACTATTTTTAAACATGGTATTCAGAATACAGTTACTTTCGTAATACCATTGGAATACTTGGAATACTTGTGTCTCCATGTTGTGTAGGTTATCTATCCCATAATGCCCCTAAACAACGTGCCTCCGTTACCATAACAACCCTACCGAAACTAGAGGGTACATTCCCGACCAGCAACAGGTAGCAGCTAGCCTCGTATGGATTCAGACCAAGAGATGGAGTGGTTGGAGGCACAACCGCAGCTGAATCAACCTACCAGCAGTGGAGGAATAAATGCATTCACGTCCTGGAAATTCAAGCTAATTTTCACTCTAAAAAAGGAACGGGGCGAGCGAAATATGACGGTGCAGTGCAATCTTTGTCTGCCAGCTAACAACCTACTAGCTGCGTCCAAAGACTCTAATCTAATCTGAAGAAACACCTTAAAGTTAGTTTTATCTTTCTAGTTTTGCTTCCTTAGTGCTTTATTTAACAGCCTATATCGTGTTAGTTCTGTCATTTCTCACATTTACAGTGTCGGTGTTGTATCTGAAATGATGTTAGCTTGATGATGTTGTTGTGGTTTCCTGCAATTGTGGGTTTCATGTTAAGAGCTTTCCATCTGGAGTGCAATGAACATCAAGAACATCACTTTGCAATAGACTTAAATCGTGCTTTATAGGGGAAGTATTCGAAGCATTCCAAGTATTTAGAATACAGTACCAGGATTAAGCAAAGTAACGGAATACAGTACAAAATACATTTTAAAACAGGTATTCAGTATTCTGTAACTGAATACATTTGCAAAGTATTCTCCCCAACACTGGTCACCTTAACACGGGACTCGCTTTACATTTAGATTTGTTTACTTTATATTTAAAATTGTCCTTTTACTGTGTCTTTTATACTTATACGGGCAGGGTTAGTCGATGACGCCAGAGCTCAGACTCTGAATTTAAACATGGCGGCAGCTCGGGGAACCACGTTCGTTTGAAACGGATTTCTCATCAACTTTAGACCATTTAGATTTGGACTTTTCGTTAAGACGTGGACAGATAGAGGAAGTTAAGTCTTTTATTTTGAAAGACGATTTATTGGCCGCTTTGCCGACAGGATACGGTAAAAGTTAAATTCTTCAGCTGGCTCCGATTGTTGCTAAACGGCTGATTGGTCCTAGCGCTGTCCAATAGCATGCGAAGACAGCAGTGGCGGCTGGTGAAATTTTTTGGGGGTGGGGCGCATTTTTGCAAGTCAGTTTTCAGATGCCCAAAACCCACATCTCACCACTAGATCAGGGAATGAAGCAAAATATTTTCATCTGACTGAACATGTTGCTGGTAAAAATCCCTACCACCAGTTCTCTAATGTGGCGCTGTTAGGTCACACACAGTTATAGCCTAATTCTACACATCAAACAGTAAAGAAATCATGACGTGTTCATAAGGAGACCTTAGAGTAATATCAATATAATCAGATACAAATAATAATAATACAACAACCACAATGTGGTCACAACAGAGGTAAGCGTTTCAGGGGGAAAAATAACCTGACCAAAACAATGTCAAAAACACAACTTAATATTCACATTGAAGTTTACACATCTTTCTACTGAAAGCACAAACTCTGCTGATAAAAAACTGACTGTCAGCAGCAGCAGCACCAGACTTCAGATCCTGAACACTAAATGTTTTTATCTTAAATCCTGAAGGTTCACAGCCACACAGTGTAGCAGCAAGAGGTGATAAAAGAAGGTCAACTGAGATCAGATTACATCAAATATCTAGCGTCATCATGACTGATCTGGACTGGTCTGAACCCACTTGGTACTGGATTTGATCTGATTAAAACCGGACCCGTCCGGTACCAGAACTGCTTTGGTTCGGACCGGTTCTGGTCCAAAATGACCCTGGTACCGTTCCGAACCCGTCCGGTACCAGAACCGGTTCGGTTCGGACTGGTTCTGGTCCAAAATGACCCGGTAAACCGGACCCTGGTAGCGGACGAGTCCGTTCCGAACCCGTCCGGTACCGGAACCGATTCGGTTCTGCTCGGTTCTGGTCCAAAATGACCCGGTACTGGATGAGTCCGTTCCGAACCGGGTCGGACCTGGACCTGTGGCTCCCACCACAGAAAGCTCAGCGCTCAAATACACCGCTGAGTGATTTAAAATTAGTGGCCGCCTCCTGGTCTCGGCTGGTCCTGAACCTCAGGACCGACCAGGGTCCAGGACCGGTCCGGGTCCAGGTCTGACCCGGCTCCAGGACCGACCGAGACTGAGCTTTCTGTGGTGAGCGGGTGTTGGCTTGGAGGCCAGAGGGACCGCTACTTCAACCGGACTTCATACCAGACCTGCAGGACCTGGTCGAAGTCTAACAAAATAAAATTTAAAATAACTCACCGACTGTTGAGTTGATTAAATCAGAGGGACACATGGAATCAATCCTCAGGGTTATCACAAAGCTGTCAAGCAGGATTCTTTGAAGAAATATCCATTAAGAGACAACGGAGTTGCTCGGAGAAATAGCCATGATTAAGCTAGCTCAGTCAAATGTACGCTAGCTGAATTTTACGTAAGATGTGACGAAAGCACGCAAGTGCGAGCCCCACCGGAACCCATAGACAATGCACTATAGCCCCTGTTTTTCGAAAAAAAAAACCCTTTTATATTACAGTCTATGAGAGCGCTGGGGGCGATTCTCAGGCTGGCCGAAATCGCCCAGAAAGGGGCGGGACGCAAAGTAACAAGGCTTCAAGCTGATTGGACAAGATAAACAAGCAGACCAAAGTGGTAGATCCGAACTGCCGTGATATTAGAAGTATAAAAAAAACGATCTCATTCATTCTCCTTTGGTAGTGCGTTGCCCAATCGCCCATATTAATGAGCCGCCCCTGGAAGACAGTTTGATTGACATCCGTTGATCCCGCCCCTATGGATGAGTCGTTTTAATGGCCCGTGGCCAGACTATATATCTACATATACTGTCTGACTTGCCAGGCTAATTTTCTTTAAGAATTATACATATAGGTACCGAAAAAAGTATTGTTAAGGTACCGGTATCTAAAACCAGGTATCGTTAAAGTAGTAGAGTATCGAAAAATCTTTAACGGTACCCAGGCCTAGTGGTTTCAGGATGTTTTTTTGCAGCTTTATTATTGCCCCTCACTGTGTTTGGGTCTACAGACTTTAGTGCTGCTGCTTTCTGTTGGTATGATATGTGTGTGGGTGGACGCGTGAGACTGATGTTTCTGGCTCACTGTCGTGTGTAGGTGTGTGAGCATGTGCTGAAGCAGAAGTTCGGCTTTCCAAATATCGATGCCCAAGTATGAGTGTGTCTCTGTGCATGTTACTGTTTTTTGTTGCTCCGTTCTCCACAACTTCAAACTCCATTTGTCAACTCTTACTCGCATGTGTGTGTGTGTATGTGTGTGTGTGTGTGTGTGTGTGTGTGTGTGTCTACTGAGTGATGTTTTCATTATGTGAATTGCTTCGCTGAGTGCTGGGTGTTTTTCTGCACCCTGAGGCCACAATCCCTTTTCCATTAGCGCCCACGTTTAAAACACTAATTAGCCAGCTTCCTCTCGCTCACGCCAGATGAATCGATAAGTACCTTTGTTTCAGTTCGACAGAACGCGTCCAAACACCCCACACACACACACACACCACCTCTAATTACATGAACTACAACTTATAGCCTTTAAAACTATAAGTCTTGTTTAGCAGTGACCAGCGAGGACCGCTCCCTTTAAGGTGTTTAATCTGTAATTATCTGTCATTAGTGCTGCTAGACGCTCTCTTACTAAAAAGTCAATTAGCATAAGACTGTAGCACTGGTTTAAAACAAAAAACTAAAGTTAACACAATGATGTTTTAAGTATCGTTACTTTGCTTCTAGTTTTTAATCCTTAATGCTGAATATCAAACAGAGTCTGAGTATAACATCCCAGTTGTGAACATTTCTGCATTTCTCTGATCTAGAAGTGGCTTTTAAGAGGCAATTAATAATAACTGTTCATGTTGTGTTTGCACTAGGGATGTACCGATACTTAAATCTGAGTACTCGCCGATACCGAGTACCGATACTTCTACCACACAAAAAAATGCAACAAATTGGAATACAGGTTTTGTTTTTTTCTTCTCTGCTTTTTACAACAAATAACTGAGTTAGATTAAAAAATAAAATATATTAATAAAAATGATCACAAAACTAAAATATAAGGTGAAAAATAACCATTTTCTGTGATTTCACAGTGAAATTATTGCAGTTTTCCACATTTTAAGCAAATAAAATGAACTATTTGGCACCATCTCCAGCTCTCAACCCACACTGTTCCTCTTTAGCTCAATAGCTCCCCCTAGTGTTCAATATAGGAAACTACAACAGAAATCACAAGTCACAGACAGTGAAGCTACTGGTATCGGTTCCTGGTATCGGGCAACTTTAACCGATACCGATACTGGTATCGGGCCGATACCGATATTGTATCGGTGCATCCCTAGTTTGCACCATTAATTTACATGCAAACAGCATTTTATGTGAGTATTAAAAATGTATTTTCACTGCAAAAACTGATTTCTAAGAAAGTAAAACAGCCTTGTTTTTAGACATTTTGACTTTTTTTTTTTTTTGCTCAAATCTAGAAAATTTGACCATATTTAAGAAGATTTGGCCTATTTCAAGTAGGGCTGTAAGAATATATTTTCTTTATAGACAAAAATAAGTCAAAATGTGTAAAAACAAGGCTGTTTTACTTTCTTAGAAATCAGTTTTTTCAGTGTTCTTCCTGAATAAAAAGTAAGACGCACCAAACAAAACCTGTCTTAGATGTGGTTTGATAACTGTTGCAGGTGTGGCCTGCTGCAGGTCGGAGACCGGCTCCTGTCAATCAATGGTATCGCCACGGAAGACGGAACCCTCGAGGAAGCCAATCAGCTTCTCCGAGATGCAGCGTTGACCAATAAGGTCACTCTGGAGATCGAATTTGATGTAGCAGGTTTGTAGATTTATTTTAAAATGTGTGATGTCATTCTGGTTGTTTTTCAACTCGTTTGCGTCAGAGTTATGCAAGATGCTGACTCCACTGTGAGAATTCACAAGAGGAGTGAAACCAGACAAGGTTGTTGTTGTTTTTTTTAAGTGGATTGCAGAGGTTACATTTGTTGAGTTATTAAAACAAAAGGATTTCTGGGATTTTTGTTAAAGAACACAGAGCAGATCTGTACAGTCTCACAAAAGAAAACCCAACTGGTTCATGAGAAACCGTCCTGAGTTTAACAAAAAGTTGTATATGTAGTCAATAATGTTATTATCTGCTTGGCTTCATAAATTCATCTAAATACACTCCATTAGTTCAGACTGGATAAGCAGCTTCTCACTTCAGGACAGGTCCCGTCAATATGTTGTTGGCTTTAATCCTGTCCTCAGCCCAGATTTACACGTAGATATCGACTCACATCAAAGTTCATTGATGTCACTGTTACTTCAATATTCTATAAATATATAATAAAAAAACACAAGCAGTCACGTTTTCTGTCCCCTAAACATCTCATGAACCATAAGACCGATTTTAATGAAGCTTTCAAGAAGTGATCATTGGATGAAGATCAACTGATTAACTGTTGAAGTCAACCCAATTCAAGAATGCTCCCACAGCCAATTAAAGCAACACTGAGTCTTTTTTTTTTCCTTTAAAGGGATACTCCACCGTCAAGTTATTTTTTGTCTATTGCCATATTCCTCAGAGTGAGATAAGTGGACAAAAACTATTTGTAAGCAGCCCAGCCGTTTTCCTGAACCGGCAGTACTCTTTTTGCTTTAGCTTAGCTCAAACACTGTAAGTGAATGGTACCAGATAGCATTGCCAGAAAAAACGTCCATAAAACTCACTAAATAGTGATAATAGTTCGGCCTAGTGACCTCAGTAAACATATTGACTGCAAGGGAAAATAAATAGTAACACAAAGGAATTACATGTACTATTTTTAACGCGGGATTACTTTTATGACAAAGAGCAGCTGTAACCCTCCGCTGAACGGCGCAGGTCCGGTGAACAGCGCAAGGACATGATGCACGGTTTGCAAACAACGTGTGTGAATACGTGTTTACGGAAGTAGGTGTCTTTGGGGCCGTGAGTCATGTCCTTGCGCCGTTCAGTGGAGGGTTACAGCTGCTCTTTGTCATAAAAGTAGTCCGGAGTTAAAAATAGTACATGTAATTCCTTTGTGTTACTTTTTATTTTCCCATGCAGTCGATATGTTTACTGAGGTCACTAGTCCGAATTATCATCACCATTTAGTGAGTTTTATGGACGTTTTTTCTGGCAATGCTATCTGGTACCATTCACTTACAGTGTTTGAGCTAAGCTAAAGCTAAAAAAGTACTGCCGGATCAGTAAAACGGCTGGGCTGCTTACAAATAGTTTTTGCCAACTTATCTAACTCTGAGGAATATGGCAATAGACAAAAAATAACTTGGAGGTGGAGTATCCCTTTAAGCTAGAGCATTAAAATTGAACTAATTGATTTCTGAGCTAGAAACTTGACCGTTTTTGTATTTGCCACCACTCTGCTGCCCTCTACCGGCCAGATACCACACTAAACAGTTTTGAGGAGCGGGTAGGTCTCCTAGATGATGTCACCACCTGCTTTACGGCCATAGTTACGAGGTGTGGCAACGGTCGGGGAGGAGTGATGGTTTCAGCGAGGGTTTCACGGTTTAACCAGTCTGACTATGAACCACATGGTGAAATATTGTAGAAAAGTATGTCCTGAAAAATAAGACTTCACCAACACCACCTCACAGGTAAATAAATAAATCTGCCGGAACTGGTGACGCGCGACCAGCACCAAAACCTCACAGGAGTAGACCTCCATGGGGCTCTTCCCCACTGGATCCGAACTGACCAGTTGGACTTAGTAGATGTAGATGTAGTAGATTAGATTATGTAGATGTACTGAGTCACGCTCGGACAGCAGAGAGAAAGAGAGAGAGAGACTGTTTCTGAACTGAAAATAATCATACAATTAAAAAAATGTAAAATACAACAACTTATCTGATGACATCATTAGCTGAAAAGCGGTGGGAGCAATGGCAGGCTGCAGGGAGGATTTGACAAAAGTTGAAATTCCACTTTTAACCAGTAGAGGCAGTAGGGGGCTACGTAGGAAAGATAACTAGTGTTGCTTTAAAGCACAAACGTGATTTTGAATCAGTTAATTTTATGGATATTTATCTAACGTTTGTAGCTGAAAGTCATTCATTAAACAAACTCCTGAGTGGTAACAGGTTTCACTTCAGTTCTCAGCATAAGATGATCTTATTTTAGAAGAAGAAGTTTTATTTGTAGCGCCTAGCAATCACAAGGTGCTTTACAGGAAAAATTAAATTCAAATTCAAAAGCAAACAATATAACAACAATATGATATAAAAGCAGATGAGAGGACTTCTCCCTGTTTAAACTAAAAGTTGGTATTCATTCCCGTAAAATAAAGTTGCATTTGTTGATTTTATTAGTTTATAAAGTCGTCTAATATCATTGTATCACTGACAGATGAGATCATTTTTATTTTTCAGGATGATGGTTGCATTTTAGCCTCGTTAGAAGATGCTATCAGTCACATTTGTGCATTTATGAACAGATTTACCCATTTTACATTGGTTTCATTTAGAATGCTTTAGCTATTTACTGAGGGGAGGAGTCAGGGCCGATGGGTATAAACGACCTGGATTTAGTTGGTCTTTTTTATGTGTCTTATTTCTTGAAGCCTTTTCCTTCATGTGGCTCTGTTTTAGAGTCGGTGGTGCCCAGCAGTGGTACGTTCCACGTCAAGCTGCCAAAGAAGAGAGGAGTGGAGCTGGGACTCACCATCAGTGGTAGGAGTACACAGATCCTTCTTTACTTCTCGTTTTGAGCTGCTGCTGGCAGCATGTTTACGTTCCACCAGACCACCCAGAGCTCCAGCTAAAACACACTAACAGACACTATACACATGTATTTTTAATGGTCGCCTTCTGCTGGAAGACTCAGCAGTAAATATCCAAGATGTTTATAAAACGGTAGAAACTTTTCTGCTGTTGGTTTTTTTTATTTTGCTGCTGGCCTTGCCTTACAGTGCAAGGACACACCTGTGCACATTTATTTGCTTCTGTTTGTCAAGCTAACTTGGCGCAACATTTTCTGATTTAGCAAAACCTAAAGAGGATGTATCTTTTTCTGTCCATTCATGAAGAAATAAAGTAAAGTTCTTGCCTGTTGTGGTGGAGCTCGTCCCTCTGTAGGGGTGTTGAGTAAATCTCAGTTTGAAAACCTTCCAAATACAGAACGCTGCTCGAACACTGTGAGCTGTTAAAGCAGATGTGATTCATTATAAAGTTCACTGTAAAGCTTTAGTTCTCTGAATGTTTATTAATGTGTATTTAAAGATGTGTCCTGGTGTGTTTTATTATCTTAATGTGTGTTCGCTCACAGGTCACTCTTAAAAACAAAAGTTCTCTTTTAAACGTTTGGTATTAGATAACATTTCTGATGGAAGTTTGCGTAAATACAAGCTAACCAACATGCAGTGTTGGGGAGTAAATACATGTATTCCGGAATACATGTATTTAGAATACTGATGTATTCAGTTACAGTTACTATTTTTAAACATGGTATTTAGAATACAGTCACTTTTGTAATACCATTGGAATACTTGTGTTTTCCACTTTCCTCCAGAAAGATGAATAAATTAATTTCGGACAGTGTGTCTCCGTGTCGTGTAGGTTATCTATTCCCTAATTCCTTAAACAACGTGCCTATGTTACCATAGCAACCCTACCAAAACACAGGTAACACATCTACTCGGCCTGCCAGATCTGCTCGGGGCCTGCGCCTGCTGATTGCGTTACACAAGCTGATTGGCTGAACGTATAACTAACGTAAGTGATGTCACCACGTTCATAAATGTTACGTATGCACGTTAACGCTGAAGCTTTTGATTGGTCCGGACATTCGTTTGTAGTCCTTCACTGGAGTAAGGACTACAACTTCGTTTGAATGAATCTTTAGATTTATTTACATCAGAGCTAACGAAAAATACAGAAGAATCCTACATTTATACAAACGGTCAGGCCTGCTAAATATATAAATACATTTAAAACATTCACATATGAGAACTGCTGTGCTTATTTGGCACAGTCTGATATTGATTTGATGTAGTTTCAAAACAAAGACAACATCGTGTTTTTATTAACAAACTACAGATATTAAAAAAAACCCATTTAGGCGGTCAGAATCACGTATTTAATAACAAACCTGCTAAACTCTTTCCAAAACGTGTGAAAGAACAGTATCGATAGGAGTTTACAGCATATTTTGTCCAAGTGGCTTTGACGTAGTGTGACGTCGTCGGTAGGAGAAGGACCCCGAGCCGATCTGGCAGCCCGAGCAGTTCGGGTACCTACACCGGCATAGCAAGGTAGCAACCTAGTAGCCTCGTGTGGATTCAGACCAAAAGGTGGAGTGGTTGGAGTCACAACTGCAGTCGATTAAACCTACAAGCAGCGGAGGAATAAATGCATTCACGTCCTGGAAATTCAAGCTAACTTTCACGCTAAAAAAAGGAGCGGGGCGAGCGAGATATGACGGTTCAGTGTACTGCTAGCTGCGTCCAAAGACTCAAGGTCTAATCTGAAGAAACACCTTAAAGTCAGTTATTTTCATCTTTCTAGTTTTGCTTCCTTAGTGCTTTATTTAACGGCCTGTATCCTGTTAGTTCTGTCATTTCTCACATTTACAGTGTCGGTGTTGTATCTGAAATGACGTTAGCTTGATGACGTTGTTGTGGTTTCCCACAAATGTGGGTTTCACGTTAAGAACTTTCCATCTGGAGTGCAATGAACATCACTTTGCAATAAATCGTGTTTTATAGGGGAAGTATTCTAAGTATTTAGAATACAGTACCAGGATTAAGCAAAGTAACGGAATACAGTACAAAATACATTTTAAAACAGGTATCCAGTATTCTGCAACTGAATACATTTACAAAGTATTCTCCCCAACACTGCCAACATGTTTACCTACATTTAGTTTCCTCTGTCAGATCTTTTCACATATACTCACTGGTCAGTAATGTTAACCCTTACATGGACTAGCTGCTTCCAGAGCAGCAGGATGTCATATCTGTGGTTAGTTTTAAGAATGAGATCAATCATATGTGCTTTTCAGATACACCTTACTGAACGTGTCCTGCTCTCTGAAGCCACTAGGCTGGAGACAAAGTTGTAAAAAAAAAAAATACAGATCTTCATTCATTTCTTTTGTAATCACATTGAGTTGGAACATACCATTTATTTTTGCACTTAGCAAAAACTTTGCCTCCAAAAATGCAACTTTTCAAAAACATCTTTCTTTTACAAATAAGAAACGCTGCATGGTCACAACCTCTTTAAAGACTTTCCATTTAAAAAGCCACCCATAAAACCACAGATACGTAGATAATAGAGCTGATTTATATAAAAAATTAGGAAAAACAGAGATATAGGTTAAATGATGAAACATTCCTCTTGTTTTAATATATTCACAAATGGTCTTAATTATTTATTATTAGTAGTAATATTTATCAGTTTATTATTATAATAGGTTTATTATTAGTAGTATTGTTTATTGTGTAAATTCTGTTGCGTGTTTTTTCTTCAGTTAATCAAAACTTAGTGTCATTGCTCTCCAACTCTCCTAAAGTCCAAAAAGGGTTTGAATGAAGGCAGCTGGACGTGGATGACTGAGAACCTTCACCAGCATAACCCTCCTAAAGTGTTCTTGAGTTTTCTGACTCACAAATACATTCAAAAAGTTTCCTAAAAGGCTCCAACTTTGTGACCAAAAGTTTAAAACCAGAACCTTTTTGCTGCGTATGGAGGAGTCTGAGATTTAGACTCGACTTCCACTGAAGTCAGACACAGACTTGTGACTTGGACTTGCCCTTTAAAGACTTCAGATTTCACTTATAGACTTTTTTTTTATGTTGAAATCACTTATTGGAGAACGTGATCTTCGCTTTCCTGTCAAAAACTTGACTTTGAATAGTGATTTTTAACATCTCTGCACCACCAGGTGGTTAAACTAAAAGAGCTGGGGTCTCCTGAGCAGGGACGATTCTAGGATTAGAGGTTTAGAGAGAGCTGCCCAGCCAGGCGAGAGAGATTTCACTGTTTTTCACATTTTAACACAATTTCAAATCAGATTTTTGATTTTTTTTTTCAAAAATGTTTTCATTTTTTCCGGTAAATGTGGGACAATCCTGCACAAAACGGGACATCTGGTCACCCTGGTACCAGATCGTGCACACCTGGAACCGGACAGCGGGGTGAGATTCACCCGGCTCACATGCAGCACAGAGCCGAGTCTGGGAAAGGAACAAACCATCTCTCAGGCGGGGGAGGATTGCTGTATTTTTGTTGTTAAAATATAATGTTTCAGCTATATACTGTATGGTTTTTATATTTTTTCTAGTTTTTTTTTAAAGGGCATAGAGTAAAAAAAAAAACACAAAGTAAAAATCTCAACTTTTAGGGGTGCTGGGATTCAATTTAGCCCAAAAATGGTCTAAAAACACCAATGTCCTCTTAAAACAGATGAACAGTGAAGCCAGATGTGTCATTTTAGAAGAACTATCACAGATCACATCCCGGGTCCTCATCAGCCTCTGCTGTCCTTTCTGCTTTGATGGGTTAGATTTACTTTAATGGTTTTATAGAAAAAACTGTTTACCATGTGAATAACTGACTGAATACTTTGATTTCTTAATTGCAGATGTGTGTTTCAAAGAGGATTCAGTGGTTATGTTTTCATCTGATGTTATATAAGAGACAGAAAACGGTCTAACGGTGCCATCTTCTGATCCGGGTGGACTCTGCTAATGTGTCTGCAGAGCTTTTATGTAACTGTTATGTGTAAATCCTAATCAGCCGGTGGTGTCTGCTGACCCTCACTGTGATCTCGTCTCATTCTAAAGCCAGTAAGAAGACAGGAGAGTCCCTCATCATCTCTGACATCAAGAAGGGGAGTATGGCTCACAGGTGTGTCCTCCTCAGATTAACCTCAGTGTCTGAATGTGAAGTGAATGTGAAGTGAAGTCCACCAAGAACAAGCCCTCAGTTGCATTTTCAGAATGATATCATTTAGTCCTCCTGCAGGATTTTGATGCTTTCTGACATTTTTATGTTTAGATTTTTACCAACAACAAACCCAACAAAGAAAAACTACAGATACACTAAAATCTTTTTAAATACAAAGATTTCCATCCAATCAAAATCTTTGACTTTTACTGAGACAGTTTAAGAGATAATGGGATCATTTTTCTGTTAAAACGACCCACAAACCCTCAGTGACTAAATCCAGCAACACGACAGAAGAAAGACCCAGATCCTGGTCTTGATGCTGAGGACGGCAGGGAATTTAGTTTCTAGAAACCTAAAAACAGTTGACCAATCAGATCCAGTGAACTTTTAATTATTGTACGAGATCCCTTTATGTGTTGTACTGACAAAGATTCTGTTCATTAAAATGTTGCATTTATAGTCAATTTGTGAGAAGAACAAATAAATAAAATCATCTTTTGCTTGCTTCTTTTAAGAAATATTCTAACTTTTACGGCCCTCGAGGACTTTACACTTGGTGATTTCGGCCCTCGTGTTGAAAAGTTTGGACACCTCTGACTAGGGATGTACCGATACCACTTTTTTCAAAACCGATCCGATACCGATACTTAAATCTGAGTACTCGTCGATACCGAATACCGATACTTCTACCACACAAAAAAATGCAACAAATTGGAATACAGGTTTGATTTATTCTTCTCTGCTTTTTACAACAAATAACTGAGTTAGATAAAAATAAAATATATTAATAAAAATGATCACAAAACTAAAATATAAGGTGAAAAATAACCATTTTCTGTGATTTCACAGTGAAATTATTGCAGTTTTCCACATTTTAACCAAATAAAATGAACTATTTGGCACCATCTCCAGCTCTCAACCCACACTGTTCCTCTTTAGCTCAATAGCTCCCCCTAGTGTTCAATATAGGAAACTACAACATAAATCAAGTCACAGACAGTGAAGCCACTGGTATCGGTTCCTGGTATCGGGTAACTTTAACCGATACGGTATCGGGCCAATACCGGTATCGGTATCAGGCCGATACCAGTATTGGTATCGGTGTATACCTACCTGTATGTGTTGTACTGACAAAGATTCTGTTCATTAAAATGTTGTGTTTATAATCAATTTGTGAGAAGAACAAATAAATAAAATCATCTTTTACTTGTTTCTTTTAAGAAATATTCAAACTTTTGCGACCCTCGAGGACTTTACACTTGGTGATTTCGGCCCTCGTGTTGAAAAGTTTGGACACCTTTGACCAAGAAGAATCATAAATATATGCATAAATCAATGTAAAATTATACATATATTTAAATAATCTGCAAGTTTTTACTTTCATAAATAAAATAAATCCTGAGAAACACAAAATAATCAATGTGACTTTAGTTTGGCAGAAATTTGACCAGAAATGTTTCTGTTCAGCCACAGCAGAGCTGACGGAATCCGTATTTTCTCACTTGTTTGTTTGTTTGTTTGTTTGTTTGTTTGTTTGTTGTGTCACTCTTGCTCCCATTCAGAACAGGAACCTTGGAGCCCGGTGACAAGCTGTTGGCCATCGACAACATCCGGCTGGAGAACTGTTCCAAAGAAGATGCAGATCATATTCTCCAACAGTGTGAGGAACTGGTCAAACTAAAGATACGCAAAGACGAAGACAACTCAGGTATTTCTGAGGACGTGTTTGTCAGGGTTCCCGCGGGGTCTGAAAAAGTCTTTAAAGCATTGGATTTATGAATTTGGAAATACCTTTAAAAGACTAGAAAAGTCTTAAATTTTGATATCTGGGTCTTAAAATGTGTGCTGTATGTAACTTCTCCGTATCGCATTTCATCTCAAAAGGTTACATTAGTCAACCACGATTATTCTGATTAAATAACTTGTCATACTTTGCACATTCCATGTTCAAGAATTTTTACTTTTCCTTGTCGGTAGGTCTGTGAAATGGGTATTACATTTTTATATAAATGGTCTTTAAAAGACTTGAATTTGACTGGAAGAAACCAGTAGGAACCCTGGTTTGTGGGATTCACTGCTTCAGTGGCAGAAGGAAGGTTAGGGTTGGAGGGCAATTCTGAAAACAAGATATTCTAATTGAAAAAACCTTTAGTTAAAATTTTAGTTTATTAAATTTTGTTCATTGTTTGGTCATGTTATTTTATTAATATTATCTCGTGTATATTATTAGAGGGGGTGCATGGTGGCGCAGCACATCCCGGCTCTGCAGCCTCTCTGCGTGGTGTTTGCATGTTCTCCTCATGCATGTGTGGCTTTTCTCCAGATTCTCCGCGGTCTATTCTCTAAATTGTCTCTAGGTCTGAGTGGGTGTGTGACTGGTTGTTTGTTTTTATGTGTCCCTGTGATGGACTGGTGCCAGGATGTCCCCCACCTCTCGCCCAGTGATGCTGTAGTTTGGCACCAGCTCCCTGTGACCCTCAGCGGAGGAACGAGTGGTTCTAGATGGATATTTGAAGAGGTGCAGTAATGGGGTTTGACCACCAAGTGGTGCTGTTGTCTGTAAATTAAAGACTGAACAGTAAAATGGCTTTTTATCTCACTTGCAGCACTTTTCAGGATACAGAAACAGCAGAAATAGTAAATTTATTAAAACAGTAAAATATTTATGACACAAAAAGAACTGATAGTGAGTTTCATTTAGGAAACTGAGCATGCAACAACTCATTAGCCTGGTGCACTCATGGTTAAACTGAGTCAGTTATTACAGGTGACTAATTAGGACACGACAGCAGAAGATAAACTTATAACCAAATCTTTTGGAATTAGACAACGGGCCCACTTAACAACACATCATGTTTTTTTATTGTGTTGTAGTATAAACTCATTGGTTTCAGTGAAATGATTAACTATAGCCTGAAAATGGTGTATTTTAGACAGATGAGACCAAACCAGAGATGTTTGTCATGGTTCAACATTTGATCTTGTTTAGAGGCCAGTGAACCGGAGCAGCTTTTAGTCACTGAGTCAACCATAAACTCCTCTGTGAGGCCATCTGTGTGACACCTGAACCCTAAACTAAACAGGGTCACGAAACAGGGGAATGATCCAAAACGCTGCGACAAATCTGCAACAGAATGACGGGGAGATTCTGTTTAGAAGCAGTCAAGGTGTTCTGAATCCAAACAACAGAAAACGTGTGGCTTAAGAGCTGAATATGAAGCAGGGTTCAGTCCGATTCGACCCGTTTCACAGGCGTCTGTTTGCGGACCGTGCCTCGTCTTACACCCTGATAACAAACAAGCTAACCACAGGTGGAGGGTTCCTCCTTCTTCCCCCTAAACAGAATGAATCACGCAGGTTCATCCAATCTGATGATGAGCAGAATTCTCTCTGGTTCCCATGGAAACTGTCTTCCTCTCCCATGTAGTTTTTGAGAAGAATTTTGACCTACTTCTGTAATGATGTGTGTGTGTGTGTTTATGTTGAAGTGAGCAGGTAACGTGATGCCGTATCACTTAGTGAATCAGAAGTCTCGTTCTTGTGTGCGTCTGCATATCAAATGAGCAGCATGCAGCAGAGCCAGTGTCATATTCTCCTCACAGCTGAAACATTAGAAAGTGTGTGTGTGTGTGTGTGTGTGTGTGTGTGTGTGTGTGTGTGTGTGTGTGTGTGTGTGTGTGTGTGTGTGTGTGTGTGTGTCTGGCAGATGAGCAGGAGACGTCAGGCAGCATCATCTACACAGTGGAGCTGAAGCGCTATGGAGGCCCTCTGGGTATCACCATCTCAGGCACAGAGGAGCCTTTTGACCCCATCACAATATCAGGCCTGACCAAGAGAGGCCTTGCAGAGAGGTACTATAATCTAAAAAAACACTCACACCTTTTTTTTTTTTTTGGGGGGGGGGGGTCATCTATTTTGTTGTTTTTACTCTGCTGGTTTAAAATAGTATCTCAATGGCAAGAAAATATGCATGTTTTCAATTTAGAATCACTCGAATTAATAGGATAATTTAGCAACTGGCTGTCTATGTCACGAACAAGGCGGGAGGGACCCAAAGGCAGAGGAGGAGAAGGTGGAGTAGGTCCAAAAAAAGGGTTTCATTATAGGGTTGGGCGATCAGACGAATGTATCGACCATCGGCGATGGGCTCAGCCAATCGCCTCCCGTTTTTCAAGAACGATTTATTCGTCCCACTATAAATTAATGTCTTAATTTTTAACAACGTTTGGTTGAAGTCAAAGGACGCAGCCCACGTAAAAATAATAAATAATGCTCTTTTTAAACGTTGCACGCAAACTCCTCCCAGCCACTCCCCCCCCCCCGAGAGCTGGCGGAGGTGGAGCAGTGGTGTTTACTCACGCCGTAGATCAGACGTTCCCAAACCTTTTGGCTTCTGACCCACAAAATAACAGTGGCAGAGACTCGTGACCCCAACCATCGCTGGCAAAATAGTCAAACCCTGCTAATAAACGAATTAAACAAGGAGATAATGAAACACAAACATCTACAACTATCATACCATGTTTATTCAACTGTTTGTAGGGGCAAATATAAGGTTTTAGCAAGGATTTTAAATTCACTTTTAGTTCTGGATAGGGCTGGGTGTCGTTAAATATTTTTCGATACTACTACTTTAACGATACCTGGTTTTCGATACCGGTACCTTAACGATACTTTTTTCGATATCTATATGTATCATTCAGAAAATAACAAGTACTTAAAGTTTTTTTTTTAATTAAACAAAAAAAAAACAGTTTTATGGCATATTTATGCATTTATTATTATTTATTTATCTCTTCCCTCTGGAACTAAACTAAGGCTGTCATACAATCCATGAACTCTTTCTTTTGTTTTTTGTTTCTGAAAGGGAAACTGAATATCCAGATTTAAGAGTTATTTGGTTTTTGTTATGGAAAAACAATCAGAAATACAGGAAAACGGATCCGTTTTCATTATTTCATTATTCCCTTTTTGCTAATAAAGAGTAGACGGATTCAGGTCGACCAGAAACTAGTGTTACTCTGGAGGTGTCAGGATGGGGGGGCACAGGAAAACCTGAACCAGAGGAGGAAAACCCTCCACATCGTCGCTGATAACAGAGCCTCTATGGTCTCTAATAAAAAGTAAATCCTCCTAAATAAAACAGTACGTCTCGTGGCCTCGCGGATTTTTTAAATGCAATAAAAAAAACAGCGCATGTGTTCTGCTTCCTCCTGAGGAGGCTGCAGCTCCGACGCCTCAGCAGGTGAAAACGGAGCTGCTGACTCTGAACAAACACGGTGTTCAGGTCTGATCTTTAACGAGAGTGTGTAAACAAGAGAGGAAGGTCTCGCTTTGTCTCCCTCCGCTTCTCCAGACCCAGCTCGCGGACTCGGGTCTGCCCTTTTTTTTTGCCATAACTGTTGAGAGGAGAGGGAGGGGCTGTGTGTGTCCCTCAGCCTGTGTGTGCGCCGATCAGAGCGAGGCTGGAGCGGTGCATTTAAAGGGACATTTTATTGTAAAAGTACCGAAACTAGGTATCGAAAAATATATATTATTTTCAGCATTACTACCTACCGAAGGTTTTCGGTCGGTACCACAGTAGTACCGTGTTACGGTACCCAGCCCTAGTTCTGGAGAACATCCCAGGCCCCCATTTGTTGTTTCAGGACCCACAGTGGGGTCACGACCCCAACTTTGGGAACCACTGCCGTAGCAGACAGACAGATAACAGCAGCAGCATGTGTTAAGAAAATAAATGTATCTAAATAATATCTATGGTGTGGTGGGGAGGAAACCATCAGAGACTGGCTTTTTTCCAGTTAAACCGTGTTTATGCGTCGGCTACCGGTGCTAGGAATATTTAGCGAGTCATAACACCGATCTGGTGTTCAACTGTCTTCAGCTAAGTCTGATAAACGATAAAAACAAAATGAAACTAAAACTGAAATACGAATAAAAACCCCTTCAGTGAACGTCGCTTCCATAAAATAAATCTCCGCTGCAGTTTGAAGTCTTTTTGAGCGATTTTGGTGACGGAGCAGCAGCAGCTAGCTGCTAGCTCTGTGTTAGCTTAGTTCGCACACAGCAGAAGGGTAAACACTCGATGTTGGAGCTCTTTGCTGCCACTAGACGTCTGTTTAAAGCCAAAGCAGCCCCAAACAGACAACGCTGTGTTTTTTACAACTATTTCCTCAATTTTGGGACTTCTGAGTTCTAATTTGGCAAATCCATTAGTGTGTGTTTACATTGCTCCGCCCGCAAATATGGCAGCATGTCGCCTGCGCTAATAAATCGCCCATCGTCGATTTTTGGACTGATGATGGACGATTGGAAAAAAGTTAGACATCGCCCAACCCTAGTTCATTACTAAACTAACAAGTCTGGATTCAAGGACTAAGGACTGGACTAAAAACGATGTGGACACAACAGGACTTGGTGGACACAAACAGACGAGCCGACCCTTGGGGAAGAGACGGGAGGGTTTAGGTACAAGAGGAACAATCAGGGGAAAGCACAGGGCAGGTGTGATTAATGACAAGACAAGAGACACCTGGACAACTAAAACATGAACCGTGGGTAGACAAAGACATGGAGGACCAAAAACGGGGAAAACAGGACACCTAACACACTGTTGGTGAAAGAACTGTGAGACTCGAGGGTTCTCCGTTTCTTTGCGTGAGTCACAAGCCTTGTGGTATTGTTGCTTGGATTTTTCAAAAAATTAGCAGGACAAATGTCCAAACTGGAAAAAAAGTTCAGGGAAATTTCAAACAAATGAAGATATATTTAAGGCGCTGTGTGACTAAAATGCAGCACACAGCTGCTGCAGCTTCTCTGCATAATGTCACATGCTCCAACCTGGAAAATGTTTTTTTTTTTTATTCTAAAGTGTCCTAATTCCAGCTAAAAATGTGCATCATTTCTCCTTAGCTAATCATCAACCTTCACAGCCGTGAGGTACTGGCTCATGTGCATCTCTCTGCAACTACAAACATGTCTTGACATTTTTTTTGAGTGTGTTCAAAATTCCAGCTACAAGAGTGCAAAACCCTGAAGCTTATGCACGGAAACTTTTGCAAAACCTTTTGGGCCATTTCTCATGTGACTGCTGTTCACGATGTGTCACCATCAGCTGCAGCACAGTGAGATTCCATTAAGAACGTTTTGTTTCCACATTGTCACAAATTGGCAGAATGAAAAGTCCATTCTAGAATCAGGTTTCACAGTCTTCAATCATCAGCTCACTACAGTGGGTTAAAAGTTAATTTAACAATCAAACACTTCGACTAATGAAGCTCAACTTACTCATAAGGGAGTGATGGAAGACAGCAGTCCTCGTAACATGTCTATAAAAGCACACAGTCCAGTATCCGTGTTCATTACCTGCATGTATTTGTGTAAAACATGTAAATGAGCCAGACTTTGAGTCAGCACCTCAACATGAATGATATCTTCTCTCAAAGCAAGATGCAAAGTAAAGACATGTTTGGCTTTTTAGACCTGGTTTAATCTGTGGAGAGGTGAGGCGAGGTGAGATAAAAGAGAGAAGCTGTGATAAAATAGAAGGAAGTCAGAGAGAGTGTGTTTGAAATTGGACGTTATAAACGTTCTGCAATCATTAGCAGAGGAGCAGTGGTTCTGCAGCAGATTGTTTCAGTTAAATGTGTTGAAACTCAAACTTTTAGCTTGAAGAAAATGGTTTAGTAAGAGGTTTGTACGTCTGACTGTGTGTTCAGGACTGGAGCTATCCACGTAGGGGACCGGATCCTGGCCATCAACAGTGTCAGTCTGAAAGGAAAGCCTCTGAGTGAAGCCATTCACCTACTTCAGATGGCCGGAGAGACGGTGACCCTCAAGATCAAAAAACTTCTGGACAGTGAGTGTCAAAGGTCACAGTGCCTCCAGACGGTCGGATTTTAGTCATCTAAAGGGTTTGATGCAACTTAGAATGGAGATCACCCAGTTTATTATGTTTATTGTTATAATTTTGATCTAATCTGTGCAGAAAATAAGAACATTAGTCCACACAGGCATTATTCAGATACATCCATCCTCATAACAAAATGAACTCAGCATGCTTCCTTCCCAGAGGTGGGTAGAATACCCCAAAAAATGTACTTAAAGGCATACTTTGCAACTTTTTCATATTTTAAAATCTTTTCCTTGAGCCAGTCTGTGCTAATATGACCCTTTACAGGTTAATGAAAAGTCACTTAGACCCATCTGGTGTTTAGATCCGGAATACCACGATTGTAACTTCAGAGTCTCTGGTCCGGTGCTCCGGAAGTCTCATAAAGTCACGTCTCTCGCGAAGGTTAGGCTAACCCAATGTGGCTAGCTGTTATGCTAGCTCCAGGGTGTTTTTAGCTCACGATTCCTTTTTTTTTTAATCTCTCCCCGATTGATCACAGCTGATTTCTTTGAAGGAGTAAATAACCGCTCATGTTGAAAGCTATAAAGGCTGAGGAGACATTTTAAGTTAGATGTTTCTGAGCAGAAACAATGGTGCTAATAATTATACGGCAGTGATTTAAAACGGACACCAGGGGGAGCCAAAAACAAGCAAAACTGCATAGTATCTCTTTAAGTAAGAGTAGCATTTCAACATATTTTTACTCAAGTAAAAGTAAAAAGCTGCTTTCCAAAAAAATACCTGAGTAAGAATAAAAAGTAATAAAAAGTCTACTTGAGTACTGAGTAACATCCATCTGATGTTTTATGTTATCGGACAGATAAAAATATAATGTTTGCGGGAAGTTCTAGTATCTTAAAGACTAAATTATAAAACACTGATATAAATACATAACATAATTACAAAATAGCAAATTTTAAGCAGCAGAAACACTTTTCAAAGTAATTTTTTCCCTATCTAATGCCAATACATAGATCTAGCTAGCTAGCTATGTGACTATAAATCATGCTAGGTAGCTATCTATTTAGCTAGCTAGCTAGAAAATGACTGTAGGTGTGTGTCTCATAGATATATATAAAGGCTAGATGGATCATTTGGGGTTTGACAGCGTAGCTACACGGCGGCCATCTTGTGACAGTGAGCTGACGTTCTGCTCTCTATGGCAGCAGATGGAAGGTGAGGATCAATTTAACTAAAAACACTCATAACTCGATGAAAAATGAACGGATTTACAAACGGGCTACTTTCTTACAAACCTTATTATGTATAGACTTGAGAATTGATACTTTTACAATTTATGTATTTTAAGACCATCATCATTATATTTTGATATATATTCACAGCCACTTCTCTGACGTTTATAAAAATGCAAACCGTTTGAAAATTGATTAAAAATTGAGCAAGTTAGAGGTATTTATTACATGCTCCATTGACACCAATGTTAAGAAAGGAGGCAGCTCTCTGTCACAAGATGGCCGCCGGTGTAGGGACGTCAGGGTCCATTGACAAACAGCGTGGGTGAGATATCTAGTGATATATATGATATCTATGGTGTGTCTGGTGTATTTTTGTCAAAACTTGTTTGTTCTACTCATGAAAGTATATTTTTCTAAAAAGTTACTTAAGTAAATGTAACTGAGTAAATGTAACTAGTTTCTACCCACCTCTGCTGACAACTTATTAAAATGTCCAGGTTTTATGCATTAAGTCATCTCTCCCTCTCCTCTTGTTTCTCTCTTTACGCCTCCAGGGCCACAAAACATTATTCATTACATTCACGGTGCTTCATGTAAATCAGCTGTTCCAGCGGGTCATGAGGCAACAGAATTTTAAAAAGATCCCCCTCTGTTTGAGTAGGAACAGAAATGTGAGCTCAGGCTGCAAAAAGAGCAATAATAACTAGTTTTATGTTTATTTACTTATTAAAAAAAGGGAAAGTGCAGGTAGATGGGTGTAAATGTGCCAGATTAGCCATGAAAGCTAATTTTCATGGCCGGTTACTGAAACCTTTACTAAGAGAAATTGCATCAAATAAAACTACAAACAGAATTTATTTTTTTAACAAGAGGTTATAAGATCTATGTAACATCTAAATTTCGGATGCTGACACATGAAATTTTACTTTGTTTACAAGACTGTGGAAACATTTTTCTTCATGTAATAAAAAATGGATACTTTTATTTGCTTATTTCTAAAGGCTCTATGTGATTTAATTGCTCGTTTTTCAGATTTAGAGGAGCGTAAAGCAGCAGACGCGGAGGACACGACAGAGAACGACGTGAGCGACCCTGAAGAGGACGATTTGACCGACAGCCAGCAGACCAATAAGCTGTCTGAGCTTTACTCCACCACCATACCCAGTGTGGACTCTGCTATGGAGTCATGGGATGGTTCTGGGCTTGACGCCGGCTACGGCAGCCAGGGTGAGCTTTATACTCAGAGCACTTCAAAAGACTTTTATTTTTAAAACGATTGTCTGAGATTTATTTAGTATTTTTCTTCCAAAATGACTTCATATAGTTTCCTCTCTCCTCTATAGGTACATACAGTCATCAAGGTGCTGGTGTAGCCCTCCACCCTCACGAGTGGCGCAGCGCCAAACAGCAGCGCAGTGCCACGCCCCCTGCTGGACGAAGGAAGAACTACCCTTTCAGCGACGGAGGCTTCAGTGAGGATGACTGGGACAAACCACCAGGGTAGGGCTGAACTGAGCTGTGTTAAATCCAATATTAGTGAACACCAAGTCCATTTTCACTCATTTAGTTTACTCATCTGCCTGTTTGAGGCAATGTAAGTCAAAATATGCTGTTATAAAGTAGAACCCTTGACCCAAACTAAAATGATGTTTAAATAAAAACACGGGATCATTTATAAAACCATAAAAAGAACAAATATGGTAAAGTCACGTTTAGAAATCAAAAAAGAAAAATCAGTACACACTTCTGAATATCCATATTTCATATTAAAGGCACACTATGTAACTTTTTCATATTTTTAAATCTTTTCCTTGAGCCAGTCTGTGCTAATCTGACCTTTTTAAAGGGTTAATGAAAAGTCACTGAGCCCATCTGCTGCTTGGATCCAGAATACCACGTTTGTAACTTCCGAGTCTCTGGTCCGGTGCCCTGAAGTCTCACAAAGTCACGTATCTCACGAGGGTTAGGCTAACCCAACGTGGCTAGCTGTTATGTGTAGCGCCGGCAAAGGCGTTACTATCTCAGAATTCTGACCTCTGGGATCATCACTACAATAACTCATCTTTTTCCCAATAACTTGGATTAAAATGACTCTTTTATTATGTTGTAACCTGAATCAACATTCCTTCCAGGACCCGGTCGTGTCGGAAGACTCAGAAGACTTTCTTTAGTTAATAATTAAACTTAAAGACTCTTCGATGTCTCATTCTAAAGGACACTACCTTTAATCCACTGTCCAGAAATGTCTTAATATGATTAATTCATTTTCTTCCAGTATTATTGAATGTTGATGTTGCATCAGTATTATTTCATGTTTCTACTTTTGCTAAAAGGTTAAAGCATACTAATAATCCATCTAAGTTGTCCTGGGATTCTTAATGACGAGAACCACGTGACTTGGTAACTCCTTCCCATTGGGCCACGCGTCCAAAAGTTTCCTCTGTCAGGCTTCCTGCCTGGAAGCTCGTGAGTTCTCGTTCAGCCTACAACGAGAAAACAAGCCACCGTTTTTCTCCGTTACATGGTGAGCCCCCCGGCGCCGACCGAGCTCGTGGGTCCAAGCCCCAGCGGTTGAGGTATCTCTCCGGCTCGAAGCTAGACACCATCCGTCAGCTTCTGTCCGCCAGCCATGGGGAAAACCCCGTTAGCCTCCTCTCCCAGCCGATCATGGAACTGCTGAGCCGACTCATCGGACGCCTCCGTGCCTTGGGTGACTTCACGATCACCGGGGACCGGACTGAGGTTCGTCAGGGTAAGACAGCCTGCCAACGACGCTCCAAACCACGCCGAGTGAGGCTCTTGATAAATAACACTCCTGTCAACTTAGTCTCAGCTCCCCTCATAACTAGCTCCAGACTCCCTAGAGATATTTTATATCTCACGGGCTCTCGTCATTAACTCTCAGCTTAAAGAGCATATATTAAGTTCTTTTTTTTTTAAAATTCTGATAAAACTCTGTCCAAAAATACTATTTGAAATGTTTATTGAGGGTATTTTGTTTTACAATACATTTTTTTAAACCATTTTTCTAGTCAAAAGTGCCCCTTTTTGCAAAGCTTCTAAAAACGCTTTTTTTTTCCATATGTGGACCTGTGACGTCAGCTAAGGGAGCTCCTAGCTAGGTGGCGCTGCTTACAGTGTTGTCAGATGTAGATAAATAAAGTATTTGTAGGATAATTTAACACTCTGTACGATCAATAATCCCATAAATATGATCATTTGAGCCCTTTGTTGTGTGGAGTTTGTGTAACAGATGCTTGTTTTAATCATTGTGTTAGATTTTTTAAAGCTAAACTACTTTAACATCTCAGACTGGCACCGCTCTAGTCTGCCAGCTGCCTGCTCGCTGTCGGCGATGAGTTGTTAGTTTTAGGTTAGAGCGCTCTTTAATCGAGTCGGTGTGTATTCATTTTAATAAAAAATGCTAAATTATTATGTTTATGAATGCCAATCGCCAGTCTGTCAGGACACTGAGTCAACAACGGGACGGCTTCCTTACCGGTACGGTGACTTCTGTTTGGAGACGAAAAACCCCGGTGGTCCTGGTCTAGTCCAGGACTGGATGTGATGGAGTCCCACATACCGACGAAAAACATTCAGTGTGACTCTAAACATGCGCCGTTACTTCGATCCATTCACCGGAACCGCTATTAGCACGCAGCAGCTAACAAGAGCTAACCGCTGTTAGCATGCAGCAGCTAACAGGAGCTAACGGGGAAACTTGAGTCTCGTTTCCATGCCAGGTTTGGTACGGTTCGTGGTGGGTCGTCCGGTACCGATCAGCGATTTCATGAGAGCATTTCCTTCAGGTGTCTGACCCTCACCTGGCTGGCGGGGAACAGTAAATCCATGCCGTGAGGCTCTCCAGAGGGGCTTCCCGTTCCCAGCGGCTCCCAAGAGGGGATTCCCAGCGGGGTTTCCAGCCTGACCCGACACTGTTTCGGTCAGCCTCGAACCGTTTAGCTGCATCCTGTGAAACTTTTTATAAACTCTTTCATTTCTTAACAATCCACCTGAACGCAGCTCAATGTTTGGAGCTCTGATGATCAAAACCTGGTGCTAAACGCTGGTATTTTACCCAGACCCAAGTGAGGAGGTGGGTCACGGTCTACAGCTGGACCGACAGGGTACAGCCTTACAGGACTGATTGTTTTTATCTTTTTTTTTTTATCTTAATAAAATAACTTCTCACTATAGTAATAAAGTAATAAAATAACGGCACTCTGGGGGTTTGTTTTGCTCGTCACAAGTAGTGATCAGTGGATCAGTTTTCTATAAAGAGAACGAACGGTCTCCCGGCTCTGTCGTCACTTCTGGTTTGGTGAAAAAATTGACAATTCTCACAAAAACGAATCCAAGAGCCTAATTAAGCTGAATTTGTGTAAATTTTTATTCAGAAAAAGTTTCTATTATATTTCTCTAAACATTTGTTTAAGGGAGTGTCTAACTTAAAATATGCTCTTTAATAACATCAGAAGAACTCTTAAGATGCAACCGTCTACCTCATATTTGTCTGTTCGTTCAATCTGTTTACTTAATAAAATAAGTGTAGTCTAAGTCTGCTTCTGGGTTATAACTTCCAAGTATAACGTACGTAGGTCTTCACTTTGAATAAAAGGAACCTAGAGTCCTGCATAACACTTAGTTTAGTGAAGGTAGCTTAGCATCGCTCAGCGTAAAACC
>SSNR01000159.1:276697-330206 GCA_006937965.1 Callopanchax toddi
TTATTATGTTTATGAATGCCAATCGCCAGTCTGTCAGGACACTGAGTCAACAACGGGACGGCTTCCTTACCGGTACGGTGACTTCTGTTTGGAGACGAAAAACCCCGGTGGTCCTGGTCTAGTCCAGGACTGGATGTGATGGAGTCCCACATACCGACGAAAAACATTCAGTGTGACTCTAAACATGCGCCGTTACTTCGATCCATTCACCGGAACCGCTATTAGCACGCAGCAGCTAACAAGAGCTAACCGCTGTTAGCATGCAGCAGCTAACAGGAGCTAACGGGGAAACTTGAGTCTCGTTTCCATGCCAGGTTTGGTACGGTTCGTGGTGGGTCGTCCGGTACCGATCAGCGATTTCATGAGAGCATTTCCTTCAGGTGTCTGACCCTCACCTGGCTGGCGGGGAACAGTAAATCCATGCCGTGAGGCTCTCCAGAGGGGCTTCCCGTTCCCAGCGGCTCCCAAGAGGGGATTCCCAGCGGGGTTTCCAGCCTGACCCGACACTGTTTCGGTCAGCCTCGAACCGTTTAGCTGCATCCTGTGAAACTTTTTATAAACTCTTTCATTTCTTAACAATCCACCTGAACGCAGCTCAATGTTTGGAGCTCTGATGATCAAAACCTGGTGCTAAACGCTGGTATTTTACCCAGACCCAAGTGAGGAGGTGGGTCACGGTCTACAGCTGGACCGACAGGGTACAGCCTTACAGGACTGATTGTTTTTATCTTTTTTTTTTTATCTTAATAAAATAACTTCTCACTATAGTAATAAAGTAATAAAATAACGGCACTCTGGGGGTTTGTTTTGCTCGTCACAAGTAGTGATCAGTGGATCAGTTTTCTATAAAGAGAACGAACGGTCTCCCGGCTCTGTCGTCACTTCTGGTTTGGTGAAAAAATTGACAATTCTCACAAAAACGAATCCAAGAGCCTAATTAAGCTGAATTTGTGTAAATTTTTATTCAGAAAAAGTTTCTATTATATTTCTCTAAACATTTGTTTAAGGGAGTGTCTAACTTAAAATATGCTCTTTAATAACATCAGAAGAACTCTTAAGATGCAACCGTCTACCTCATATTTGTCTGTTCGTTCAATCTGTTTACTTAATAAAATAAGTGTAGTCTAAGTCTGCTTCTGGGTTATAACTTCCAAGTATAACGTACGTAGGTCTTCACTTTGAATAAAAGGAACCTAGAGTCCTGCATAACACTTAGTTTAGTGAAGGTAGCTTAGCATCGCTCAGCGTAAAACCAACAGAAACTAAGCTAAGGACCTTGCAGAAGTGTGTTCGTATTATAACAATAAAAACAGGTTATATTACGCTACATATGCTAGCTCCGGAGTGTTTTTAGCTCATGATTCCTGATTTTTTCCCATCTCTCCCTGCTTGAACACAGCTGATTTCTTTGAATGAGTGATGAACCGCTCCAATAGAAAGCAGTGAAGGCTGAGGAGACATTTAACAGGTAGATTTAGGTGTTTCTGAGCAAATAAGTTTTTAAAACAGTGATTTAAAACGGACACTAGGGGTGCTAAAAACAAGCAAAACTGCATAGTGTGCCTTTAATACATGCATGTCACCTTATAAATGATCAAATGTTAGAATGAACCTGCTGATTGGTGGCTTTTTACAATAAAATATGACAAGAAAAGTAATGAATTCAACTCAAACATCCAACATATCCTATAATAAATATGCACAAGTTTCCATGAAAAATAGTCACACAGTCAAAGCAGGTGTCTGCAACTTTTAACCCATCAAATTTAATTATAATGGACGATGCAGATTGTGTTGCTTTATGTCATAAGTAAAGATATAATTTATGACTTTAACTGCTCTAATAATTCTGTCACACTGCCACTAAGCAGAGGGCTTCCATCACATTTATCCACCCCGTTTAACCGCTAAGCTGCATCATTTCCTGCGTGCATGTTTTAAAGCTAGGGGTGGATTTGATCCTCTGGTTGCACGTGCCGGTTTGAGTTCCAAACATTGGGGATGTGCACGTTTCTGTGTGGCCACTGAGTCATGAAGCCGGTGAAACAAGCTGAGTATCTGGAGCATCTCTGTGTTTGTATCTGTGTGCGTAGTGATGAGTCAGGAGGTTAAGCCCTGTGAGGATAGTAGCGTTCGCCGGAGTTATATAACTCTGCTGGGGGTGGAGAGAACCAGAGGAGAAGATCTGCTCAGTGAAAGTGAATTCATCTTCTCAGTGAGGGAAATTCAGCGTTAAAAGATTACTCATGGTGGTTTTAATGAGGAGTAATATCCTTGTCCTGTGCTGACGTTGCTGTTTGGTCCTATCAGCTTTACAGGAGAGTTCAGTTATTGTCTGTATCAGAATCAACATACAGTACAAACTGCTATCTCCTCACTTAGAAGTAGATATTTGAATGTACTGAGAGTTATGAACTACACTACAGCTATGTCTTATGACTGATCAGGACACATATAACCTGTGCTTGATTGCCTGATTATTTTATTAATTGTAGCGTTACCAAATACGCTATAACCTCTGACCTCTGACCCCTTGACATCACACAAACAATGATCCTCTTTTTCCCAATAACTTGGATTACAATGACTCTTTCACTATGTTTTAACCTGAATCAACATTCCCAGGTATCCAGATGGTTTTTCCGGAAGACTCAAAAGGACTCTTTAGTAATAATAAACTCAAAGACTCCTCAGTGTCTCTTTCTAAAATGACACTACTCTTAATCTGTTACAGAAATGTCTTAATGAGAGCAGAACTCTCTCAGAAGAAAATGAGTCCTGAATGTTTGATCCAGCTTCAGTATTATTTCATATTTTTACTTTGCTAAAAGGTTAAATCAGTATTATTCATATTTCTACTTCATTAAAGTGGATATGACTTTAAAGATTTGAGTCATGTGACTTGATAGAAACTCTCCCATTGGCCCACGTCGACACACGACTCCTTTAAGCTCTCTCCACTTCCTGGAGACGGGAGTTCTCTTTCAGCCCTTGAAGAGACAAGACGCTCGCTGTCACCTGCTACGCAGCTGAGCTCCTCCTGGAGACGGCCTCACTTGTACGGGTAAAAAGCCCCGTTCCCGGCCAACCTCCACTCTCCCCCTCGGGAGCCAGACACCATCAGTCCGTCTCTCTGTCACCACATGGGGAAGGTAGCCGTCAATGCTAACAACCAGAGATGGGGTCTCTAAGCGTCGGATCCTGGACATATCCGCAGCCTGGAGGCGGCCTCGAGCCCCCGAAGGGACCTGACGATCGAGGGGGAATTCCACCTTCAAACGATCATCCACCTGATGCCGGATCTGAACCATCAGACCGACATCTCAGTGAGTCACCCACACTCTGGTAAAAAGGAAGGCCTGTTGATAAGATTACACTCCACGTAACTTATTCAACCAGTAACTCCTCCACTTAACCCTCAAACTAAATTAAGATAATGTTCCCTAGTCTAAACATCACAGACTCAGATCATTAAACTTATATTAAGATCAACTTAAGAACACCTTACCACCGTGCTAAGAATGCTAACAAAACCATTGCTACCTCTCTGCTAATCTGTTTGTACTGTCGTCAGTCTTTTTATAATAAATACTGTAAAGTCTTTATTCCTGACTCAGTCTTCCATTCGTCAATATAAAGGTACGTAATCTACTCACTGTAATCTCTCTCAATAGAGCCTAGAAATTCCTGTAAACATTAGGTTAGTCAAGGTATCCGAGCCCAAACCAGCTCAGTATAAAACCGACAAAAACTAACGAATGAAATTGCAGAAGTGTGCAGCTAAACAAACTTTAAACAGTTTAAAACGCTACATAATTATTGTTGTTTTTATTGTAGTACAGGATTAACTTGTTTGTGTTTTCTGGCAGGTTTATTAACCAACAACCAGACGGTATTCTGTTGGATCCAGATGACAGTTTTTGGTGCCAGGCTCTGGAGGACTTGGAGACCTGCGGCCAGTCTGAACTTCTCAGAGAGATCGAGGTTTGTTAGAATCCTAGAACCTACAGGTCCTTCTCAAAAAATTAGAATATTGTGATAAAGTTAATTATTTTCTGTAATGTACTGATAAACATTAGACTTTCATATATTTTACATTCATTACACACAACTGAAGTAGTTCAAGCCCTTTTATTGTTTTAATATTGATGATTTTGGCATACAGCTCATGAAAACACAAAACTCCTGTCTCAAAAAATGAGCATATTTCATCTGACCAATAAAAGAAAAGTGTTTTGAATACAAAAAAGTCAACCTTCAAATAATGATGTTCAGTTATGCACTCAGTACTTGGTGGGAATCCTTTATCAGAAATGACTGCTTCAATGCGGCGTGGCATGGAGGCGATCAGCCTGTGGCACTGCGGAGGTGTTCTGGAGGCCCAGGATGCTTCGATAGCGGCCTTAAGCTCATCCAGAGCGTTGGGTCTGGCGTCTCTCAACTTTCTCTTCACAATATCCACAGATTCTCTCTGGGGTTCAGGTCAGGAGAGTACCACAGTAATACCATGGTCAGTAAACCAGTTACCAGTGGTTTGGGCACTGTGAGCAGGTGCCAGGTCGTGCTGAAAAATGAAATCTTCATTTCCATAAAGCCTTTCAGCAGATGGAAGCATGACGAGCTCCAAAATCTCCTGATAGCTAGCTGCATTGACCCTGCCCTTGATAAAACACAGTGGACCAACACCAGCAGCTGACATGGCGCCCAGACCATCACTGACTGTGGGGACTTGACACTGGACTTCAGGCAGTTTGGCATTTCCCTCTCCCCAGTCTTCCTCCAGACTCTGGCACCTTGATTTCTGAATGACATGCAAAATTTGCTTTCATCCAAAAAAAGTCCTTTGAACCACTGAGCAACAGTCCAGTGCTGCTTCTCTGTATTCCAGGTCAGACACTTCTGCTGCTGTTTCTGGTTCTAAAGTGTCTTGACCTGGGGAATGCGGCACCTGTAGCCCATTTCCTGCACACGCCTGTGCACGGTGGCTCTGGATGTTTCTACTCCAGACTCAATCCACTGCTTCCGCAGGTCCCCCAAGGTCTGGAATCGGTCCTTCTCCACAATCTTCCTCAGGGTCCGGTCACCTCTTCTCGTTGTGCAGCGTTTTCTGACACACTTTTTCCTTCCCACAGACTTCCCACTGAGGTGCCTTGATACAGCACTCTGGGAACAGTCTATTCCTTCAGACATTTCTTTCTGTGTCTTACCCTCTTGCTTGAGGGTGTCAGTGATGGCCTTCTGGACAGCAGTCAGGTCGGCAGTCTGACCCATGATTGCGGTTTTGAGTAATGAACCTGGCTGGGAGTTTTTAAAAGCCTCAGGAATCTTTTGCAGGTGTTTTGAGTTAATTAGTTGATTCAGATGATTAGGTTCAGAGCTCGTTTAGAGGACCTTTTCATGATATGCAAATTTTTTGAGATAGGAATTTAGGGTTTTCATGAGCTGTATGCCAGAATCATCAATATTAAAACAATAAAAGGGCTTGAACTACTTCAGTTGTGTGTAATGAATCTAAAATATATGAAAGTCTAATGTTTATCAGTACATTACAGAAAATAATCAACTTTATCACAATATGCTAATTTTTTTAGAAGGACCTTTATGTCTTAATTAACATGCAAGCCATGAGAATTAGTAACCGTTTTAGCAGTGAGACAATAAAAGGTTCAACTTTAAGATGACATCAAGAGGAGCCACCTGAGGTGGTTCAGGCTTCTGGTCAGGATGCCTCCTGGACACCTCTCTTGACCAGCAGGAGGCTCCTGGGTCAACTCAGGACACTCTGAAAACTGGTCTGGGAACGCCTTGGGGTCCTGGAGGAGCTGGTGGAGCTGGCCGGGGAGAGGGCGGTCTTGGATTCCCAACTGGAGATGCTGCCAGATACATTTAAAGCAGAAGAAGGCGAGGCGTGACGTCGACACTGGCTTTTTGTTATCAAACAGTAGGCCCGTTTCCACTATCGGAACTTCAGGGTCATTTTACCGGAACTTTGCGGCACGCGAGTGTTTCCACTTCATCGGGCCGTTTCAAGAGGGTCGTCTTCAGGGACCAACGGAGTCCCTGATGAGGGGCAGGTACTCAGTTCGGCCCGATAGATTCACGGAGTGGGAAATGTGGTTAACTCTTGCTGATTGGTTGTGGGATGAAGGGAAATGATGAAAGCACACCGCGCCGAGATAAATGACCTGTGTGTTGTTGTCGGAGCTTGCAAAATGGCCGTGTCTTCGAGGTTGGATTAGTTCGTCATCAAGTATACTCATCCTTCTGTTCAGCAGTCCCATCACGATGTATAAAAATAGAGAAATACGCCACAACCATTGCTTCTTCGTCCATTGTTGATCTATTTATTATTCTCCGCTTCCTTGTCTGTTGGCGCCTTTACGCTCGTCAGTGACGTCGATGCTGACGTCTTACAAAAGTTCCGGAAAGTTGGGGGCTGTAATGGAAACACAAGCGCTGAGCGAATGAGCCAGCTGATTGTCCCGGTCAATTTCGCCCTCTAGGATTTACCCTGATGTTCCGATAATGGAAACGTGACTAGTAGTGTTAGCATTAGCTCGTGTGGATTTTATACCTATGAATATGTTTGCGTTTGCAGGCCTCTATCATGACAGGCACAGCCATCAGTCTGGGTGTGGACGGAGTCAACAAACCTCCAGCTGAGCCCATACTGAGCCACAGTCGGATGAGTCCGTTACGGAGAAATTCTCTCCTTCATCAAGGAAACCTCCTCCACCAGAACACACACCTCCATCAGGGCATCCATCTGCATGAGGAGGCCCACCTGCATGAAGAAGCCCACCTCCATCAAGGTCAGGGGCAAAGAGTGCTTGATTCTTAGAGTTTTGCATAAGAAGAAACTAAAGAAAACAACATAATAAAACCGCGTTTCAATGAATAGTAACGTATCGGTTACTAAAATGTTGAACATCTGGTTCTCAGACGCCCACCTGCTTGAGGAGTGCCAGTACGATCAGGATGTGCACCTGCACCACGGAGCCCACATTCACCAGGGAAACCAGTCCCCTCTTCTGCACCACGATCCGAAGCCCAAGGCCTCTCTGAGAGTGTCAGAAAGAACGTGGGAGTCTCGTCGGATCAAAGAAGAGATGCAGGGAATCCTGTCCCCAACTCCTCTGGAGCTGCACAAAGTGAGCTCAGATACATGTTCCTGGTAAAGGCATGCAATAAACGTTCATATGAATAAAGCAGCAACGATTTACTCCATAAGTGAAGAATTTTTTTGTGGAATAAGGAGAATTATTTGTTTCGAGACAACTTTGAGAGCGTAAGATAGTAAGACCTTGTAACAACTGAATATAAGGAAGGTTGTTTTTATCTTGTTACATGCCTAAAACCTATTTTTGAAGTCATAAACAGCCTTTAAACTATAATAAAGTCGAGGTGCTCAGTTACTCGTATCCTTTTATTGTCATTTTCAAGGTAACAGTGATAAAGGACCCAGAGAGTGATGACTTTGGCTTCAGTGTGTCCGATGGCTTCCTGGAGAAAGGTGTTTATGTTAATATGATCAGACCTGATGGACCAGCCGACAGAGCCGGACTGAAACCCTTCGACCGGATCTTGCAGGTATAAACCGAACAGTTGTACTGCTGCTTATCAGAAAGCAGAGACAACTTGTGAGATGTAGTCTCGTCTGATGTGTCCTACATGAGACATCTTGTGTAAAAGTCGATTTGAGCAGATGTTCATTGTTGGGTTCTCATTCCTTTCAATGTCTCACTATGGGATACGTGTATTCCTCAGATGCGCCTATCTCATTACGCCAATCCTGATTGGCTTGCGATCGCGATGCCTGCGTCAATCACCTATGACCGTATTTTCCGGACTATAAGTCGCAATTTTTTTCATAGTTTGGCTGATCCTGCGACTTGTAAGTATATAATTTTGTTTAATTTCACATGTTTGTCACTTTCACACCTAAAACCGCTAGATGGCGCTCTAGGCCTGTGTACCAATCAGCCGCCACACTTGGTAGAAATATTACCGCAACGCCGGACTAGTGAAGGATAATCACGCCTTGGCGCAACAGAGGGAGGTGTTGCTAATAACGTAGCAAAGGTGAGCTGACCCCCGACTGGAAAAAGTATTTAAAAAATCAGGTAAACACCGGAAAGCCGTTACATATACTCAGCGGAGATGCAAATTCGCTTCGCGGCAAATTGCCGACATTGTTTTATGAAAGCAGCTAATAATGTGAAATACCAGTTCTTGATCTCGGATTTTGTAAAATGAAATTTCCTCCAAAAATGCGACTTATATGTGTTTTTTTCTTCTTTATTGTGCATTTTTGGGCTGGTGCGACTTATACTCCGGCCCGACTTATGGTCCAGAAAATACTGTAAATAGCTTGCGTTATAACGCAGCATCATTCAAAAACCTCTTCTGGCTTCATCAGGCCTGCACGAACCTGCGGCGGTGAGCGCTATCCGGGCGTGTTCCAGCCCGAGGCAGCTCATGCAGTCCCGGTGTGGGTCCTCGCTCGATATCCTGCAGCCGCAAAATCAAGTCCCCCGAGTCACACCTCCTCTGGCATGAGCTAAAGTGGAACGCAAATCAGTTAGCTGGCGTGCCAAGCCGAAACGTGCAAAAAACTGTCGTGTTAGCGTTGGTGATGACTTTAGCTGGGATGCTAAAACTGTCAAAATAAATATCCTTGCAAATTACAGGCCTATCTCCAAACTACCTTTCCTTTCAAAGGTGTTGGAAAAGATTGTTCATAATCAGCTGACGGCCTTTCTGGAGGAGCAAAATATTTTGGAGGTCTTCCAATCCAGTTTTAAAACTTCACACAGCACTGAATCAGCCCTTTTCAAGGTTTTTAATGATGTGTTTTTAGCTACTGACTCTGGTGACTGTGTCGTCCTCGTGCTTTTAGACTTATCGTCAGCGCACAATATCCTACTTTCTCGCTTGGAACAGTGGGTGGACATAAGGGATGTGGCCCTGGAGTGGTTTAGATCCTACCTAGTGGGCCGAACTTTTTGTGTGCGGCTAGGTGACCATGTGTCCCCCTCCTCCTCCCTCTCATGTGGTGTTCCACAAGGTTCGGTTCTGGGCCCACTCTTATTTTTACTGTATTTGCTCCTGCTTGGCTCCATCCTTAGGAAGCATGGCATTCCATTCCATTGTTATGCTGATGACTGTCAAATTTATGTTCCACTTAAAAGGAAAGGGACACATTCGGTTGCATCATTGCTAAAGTGTCTTGACGACATTAAGGCTTGGACGGCAATGAATTTCCTAAAATTTAATGAAGATAAGACAGAAGTGATGATTTTTGGCAGCTCTACTGCGCCCCCCAGTGTTGATCTGGGTTACCTGGCCCAGTATAGCAAGCAGCTCATCACAAACCTGGGTGTAAAGGTTGATTCTGGTCTTAAATTTGACTCCCAGATCACATCAGTGGTTAAATCCAGCTTTTTTCAGCTGAGGCAGCTAGCCAAAATAAAACCCATTCTTCCCAGACAGCTCTTCGAAACAGTAATTCATGCCTTTGTCACCACTCGTCTGGATTACTGTAATGCACTGTATACAGGGGTCAGTGCTGTGTCCATTACTCGGCTCCAGAGGGTACAAAACGCTGCAGCTTGTCTTTTAACAGGAACACATAAATATGAGCACATTACTCCTGTTTTAGCATCACTTCACTGGTTGCCTGTTCATTTTAGGATTCATTTTAAGGTCCTTTTATTTGCTTTTAAGGCCCTCCATGACCTCGCCCTGTCCTACCTCTCTGAGCTGCTAGAGCCTTATGCGCCCTCTCGCTCCCTCAGGTCAGCTGATCAGCTGCTCCTGAGGGTTCCTAGGACCCAGCGGAAGCTTAGAGGTGATCGTGCTTTTGCTGTAGCAGCTCCTAGCATGTGGATGACCTGCCCGTGGTCATCAGACAGGCCTCTTCTCTGAGTCACTTTAAATCACTCTTGAAGACTCATCTCTTCTCCTTGGCTTTTAGCTAGACGATGATTTTAGTGTCTTGGTTTTAGTTTTTTGATTTGATCTTTTTTGTATTTTATCATACGGCTGTTTTTATGTGTTCTGTGTGTTTTAGTCCCCTTTTTATGTCTTTTACCTTTTCCTGTTGTTTTGTTTTTATCTTGTTTTACTGTGCAGCACTTTGGGCCTGTACTGGTTGTTTAAAGTGCTTTATAAATAAAGTTGGATTGGATATCCGACTTTGAAAAATGCTCCGGCCAGGTGTGGCAGAAACCCAGCAGCTAGCATCCTGCGATGGAGGTTCTGCTTCCAGTCTATGGACGGTTAGCTAGCCTGCTAGTGCTGAGATACGCTCTGAAGCGAGAAGAGGTTTTTGAATGATGCTGCGTTATAGCGAAAGCTATTTAACGGGTGAGTGATGCAGGCATTGTGATCACCAGCCAATCATGATTGGCGTAATGAGATAGCTGCTTCTGAGGAAAATGCTGAGGGACGTATCCCGTAGTGAGAACCGGGGTTACGCACGTAACCTAAAGTTTTCTTGTCCTGTGCTTTGAACACATTCCTAAAATGGACATCTCACCTGACACTTGGCAGATTTACATTTTGAGCCATTAATCTGCTCATGGTGGTGAGTTCATTGAAGAAAAAAGCTGAATCTTTAGCAGCAAGCTACATAAGACTTTTTACATCTTTGTTCAGGTGAACCACGTGAGGACGAGAGACTTTGATTGCTGCCTGGCGGTGCCTCTCATCACAGAGGCCGGAGACCGACTGGAGCTGGTCATCAGCCGGAATCCAATGGCCAACGACAATCCAGAAGACAACAACAACACTTTAGACCACCCGCTAGATCTGTAACGCACACAAAGCTGCGTGGTAGTAAACGATGAGTCGAAAAGACATCTTCTAAAACTGGCCTGAATATAACAACAGGCTAGCAATAATTCAATGTATAGTGAGACTGAAAATACAGAAACCTGCATGCAGTCACCCCATTTCCACCTCGTTCTACTGCTGTTATACAGTATCTATTTTTATGAAAACATGGCTACAAAATGAGAGGACAGCGACAAAAACATCTCGACCTTTCTTGACAAGTAGCAGGAATTTTGTCCGTGTTACTCCAACATCATCGTGCATTTTTACTGCATTTTAAGGAGGCGTGTTTACAAATTGTGACCTCGTTAATGTTGATTTGTTTTAAACAAGAGAAAACGGGTAAAAACAGAGCATGAACTGTTGATTCTGGTTAAAGTAAAGCAGTTTGCCTTATTTTAAAATATTCTGTGAGTAGAAAGAGACAAAAGAATAAGATTTTATTTGTTTTCTGGAAGGACTCGAGAGCCTGTACAGGTCAAATCTGACGGCGGTTTGCACAACCTTTGCAGAATGATCGAGGAAAGTGTTTACAGTAGATTTTAGGGGCAGGTTTATGAATCGGGTGCCTCTGCACATCATAAAGTCACTACAGTTATAAAGGAATAATCTAAATGTGTGCCACTACATGCAGACCAATACATGACTGCGGTGTTTTTACTGTGGAGGTAAATGCTCTCAAATAGCTTCCAACCGTTATACTCTGTGACCGTGGTATTGTTGAAACAAGCTTGTTGAAAATCACATTTTCTCATTTGATTTAGTTTTTTAACAGCAGACATTCACTTTCTACATCCTTTAGTTCTCGTTGTATAGGGTTTTTTTCTCAGATTCTTGTCAAAACATCTTAGTTAATCTGCAGATTAACTGATACTTTATAGGTGAGTAAAGGAAAAGAGCGGGGACATTAAAGCAACACTTAGTAACTTTCCTGCGTAGCCCCCTGCTGGTTAAAAGTGAAATTTCCACTGTCGTAAACCCTCCCCGCAGCCTGCCATTGCTCCCGCCGCTTTTCACCAGACAAGGTGTTGTATTTTACTTTTTTTTTTTTTAATGTGTGATTATTTTAATTTTTGGTGAAGTCTTATTTTTCTGGACACTTTTCAACAATATTTCACCACGTGGTTCATAGTCAGACTGGTTAAACCGTGAAACCCTCGCTGAAACCATCACTCCTCCCCGACCGTCGCTACACCTCATAACTATGGTCGTAAAGCAGGTGGTGACATCATCTTGGAGACCTACCCGCTCCTCAAAACTGTTTAGTGCTGTATCTGGCCAGTAGAGGGCAGCAGAGTGGTGGCAAATATGAAAATGATCAAGTTTATAACTCAAAAATCAATTGGATCAATTTTAGTGCTCTAGCTTAAAGTGAAAAAATGACTTGGTGTTGCTTTAATGTGTGTCAGATACAACTACGTATGTGTGGAAGAAATGCTACACACAACATACGAATGATCATTGTGAGAGTGCTTGTGCAAAAGCGATGACAAAAGAAGCCTTTGTCTTGTGAAGGATTGTAAATCACATCCTCTGTTCATCCCTATCCTCCCTTTGTGTTGTTACATCATACAGTCAGAGTCAGGCTCCTCCCCCTGACACAAAAGTATGGCTCTAAGGATGTTTTGACCATATTTTCAGTTCTTGTTTTTATTTTCTGGTGTATGTATGGAACAGAGAACTAGGTGGTGTACATTTCACTGTACAGTGGTGAAGTTCTTCAGACGAGTCCCCCTCTCCTCTTAGACCCATGAAACCGAGGACAAGTCTAGTACAGACTCAATGCACACAAGAAAAGAAAGGGCACTGATGAATACAAGCACACTGTTGAATATGATGCACTGTATTTTCATAAACGACTGAGCAAAATTGCAACCGAGTGGCAAAAAATGATTTTAAAAAATGAAAAGGAAATGCAACAGCCTTCAAAAATTATGTTTTATTATTAGTGTGTGTGTGTGTGTGTGTGTGTGCGTGTGTGTAATCATGATTCTTCATATGCATTTCCAGGTTTGTTTAAAGCCCAATCCAGAACCGTAAGTCCCATAAACAAGTCTACCTGTCATCCAGGCCATGTCATGTGACCGCACATTCAGAGCATTGAAGAAAAAAAAATCAACATTTCCTTACTGTGACGCTGTAAGAGTGATTCTTCTGATGTTGTAATTTGTGTTTAGGATGTAAAGAATACTTTACTGTGTATTCAGGAAGTAATATAACAGTTTTATTTAAAGCATTTGTGTTTTGTTACACTGACTGCTTTTTATTACCACCTGAGCCCATTGGACAAGGTCTTACATAACATGTATGACATCATCAGGCACAACAAGGTGCTTTTGCACTTTCTGACCATTAGTTACTGTTTCAGAATACGACGGCAGGATTCATATAGTCAGATCTAAATATATAAAGTTATATCTTTCTAACAAGCAAATTCAGACTCAGTCCCTGTGATTGTGAGTCTGTTTCACCATTGCTCACTTATCTAACTTCCTGTCCTATCTGTGTGACAAATGATTCACACAATCGTATCATCAGAGGAGCTCTGAGACTTTAGCTAGAGGATCTATTGACCCTGTTTTCAGTACAGTAGACTGTTTCTGAATATGTTTTAGTTTAAAACTCCCACCTTTCGGTTTAGATTTCAACATTTAAATTTAACGTCATCGATTGTAATTAGATTTGATTCCAAATATATTTACATTTGAATCTAAATCTTTGTTTTTAACATTATTATTTGAAGCTAAATGGGATCAAATCTGGTTTTTAATATAATATTACATTTAAACCCCACGCCGCTGTATTACGCTGCAGTTGAATCAAACTCGTGCAAATTTGATACATCAGTTTGTTGTTTTTCTTTTTTGTGTGTGTGTGTGTGTAAAAGAGTTTTGACACTAACTGAAGGAATGCTGAACATTTGAAATTAGCAGTAGTCACTTTTATCAGACACCTGCAAATCTGTACCTTCATGCACCTTATGTGAACTTTAAAACCCTGCAACAAAACAAATGGCCGACATTTAAATCCTGCAAATCCCAGCATCCCCTCCTTTGAATTAGCTGCTAAACTGTTTACACACGACTTCCTCATCTCTGTAAAAGTTTAACATTTGCTACTGTAATGAAAATATTATATATCTGATTGACAAATAATCAGTGTTTTCTGTAAAAGAATCAAATGAAGGCAAGATATCTCCAGCACCCTTCATGCTAACTGTTAGCTATGTTCGCTGAATTAGCCTGGCTTTAATTATGGGCTAATTAACTCTTCATATTCACATTATCACCAGTTAGCTTGTATTTGAAGGCTAGCTATCTACTTTTGATCAAATCTAGCCATAATATACGGCTCAATCATAACGCTTAGTTAGCTAACTGTTAGCTATGTTCGCTGAATTAGCCTGGCTTTAATTATGGGCTAATTAACTCGTCATATTCACATTATCACCAGTTAGCTTGTATTTGAAGGTTGGCTATCTACTTTTGATCAAATCTAGCCATAATATACGGCTCAATCATAATGCTTAGCTAGCTAACTGTTAGCATGCTGCTCATTGGGGTAGCTTGGCCGAGTCTCAATATTCACACTTCCACCCTCGCGCCCCTCAGTTGCGCGTTCCCGCGGAGGTGCGCGAGTGCTTAGGGTGTCTCGATTCTCCTGGCCGTAGAATCCAGACCTTGGCCCGGCCCCCTTTTCCACCCTCGCTACGCACTTCGCCGAAGTCCGCACCCATGCGGACTTCGGCGAAGGGTATTAGGCCTACTCATAATTCCAAGTGCACTTCACTGAAGAACGTAGGGTGGAAGTGCGAGTATTGAGACGGGGCCTTCATTAGCTTATTGACCACTTAGCAAGAATCCAGTTTTTGAAAAGCAACAAAATCTTGAAAATCAGCTGCTCAATTTACAACCCAGATGTGTAGCTAAAACTGTATCATGATGAAGTAAAATAATTAGATGAATCTCTGAACTTCCAGCCTGCTGGAACAGTGAAATTACATATTTTCGCAACATGCTAATCATTATTCGTGTTAATATTTTTGATATTCATGTAACAGCTTTTGATATAAAACCTGTACATTTTGTATTTTCAGTTTTTACCATTCTTACATGTTGAACTTGCGACTCTGGATTGGGCCTTTATGTGTGGATATGATGTAATATTTTCAAACTGTGTAAAGTTCTATTCTATGTAATATAATATTTTTCTAACAATATTACTCTTCCAAAACATGGGAAGAAAATTAAAAAATGAAAAATAAAATGTATGTTTTTTTTGTCATTTTGATTTTATTTTTCTCATTTTGTATGAAACAAAGTGTAATGCTGTACTTCTCTTTTTGAGAAGCAAAATATTACAAGCAAGAAAAATAAAGTGAATCATTTTATTTTACTTTTGTGGGTGTAGCTGGTTTTTTGATACCTTTATGCACACTCAGAAATGAAAGGACATAATTGTACCTTTTTTGTCACTGGGGTGGTACCCTCAAAAGTACAACTTTGTACCTTTAACTGCAGGGTTAAAGGTACAAACTCCTTAGGATACATATTTGTACCCTTTAGGGGTACAAATATGTTGGTACAAATTTGTACCCTAAGGTACAGGTTTCACTAGTAAAAGGTACAAATTGCAAAGGTAAAAATTTGTACCCACAGTTAAGGTTCAAAATGGTACCATCAAAAGGTACAATTTTGTACCTTAATTGGGGTACACATGTTTACCCTTGTAGTTTGTACCTTTTACTAGTCAAACCTGTACCTTAGGGTATAAATTTGTACCCCTTAGGATATAACCCCCAGTTAAAGGTACAAAAGTCCCGTTTCCACCGTCGGAACTTCGGGGTAATTTTACCGGAACTTTGCGGCGCGCAACTGTTTCCATTGATGCGGGCCGTTTCGAGAGGGCCGTCTTCAGGGACCAACAGAGTCCCTGATCAGGGGCAGGTACTCGGATCGGCCCAATAGACTCGCGGAGTGGGAAATGTGGTTAACTCGTGCTGATTGGTTGTGGGATGAAGGAAAATGATGAAAGCAGACGGTGCCGAGATAAATGACCTGTGTGTTGTTGTCGGAGCTTGCAAAATGGCAGTGTCTTCGAGGTTGGATTAGTTCGTCATCAAGTATACTCATCCTTCTGTTCAGACCTCCCATCACGATGTATAAAAACAGAGAAATACGCCGCAACCATCGCTTCTTTGTCCATTGTTGATCTATTTATTATTCTCCACTTCCTTGTCTGTTGGCGCCTTTACGCTTGTCAGTGACATCGATGCTGACGTCTTACAAAAGTTCCAGAAAGGTGGGGGCTGTAATGGAAACACGAGCGCTGAGCGGAATGAGCCAGCTGATTGTCCCGGTCAATTTCACCCCCTAGGATTTACCCTGAAGTTCCGACAGTCGAAACGGGCCTCATGTTGTACTTTTGAGGGTACTACCCCAGTGACAAAAACAGGTACAATTATGTCCGTTCATTTCTGAGTGTTGGTAAAATCCCACTTTTCTGTGTAGCCTGTATTCCTTATGGGGACCAAAGACTTGTGCTCATGTACTGAAATATTATTTTTGTGATAAGAATTAGAATTTTGATTTGAGCTGAACTGATTTCTGTTTAAACGGTTTCTGATGTTTATTCAAAATATTCTTTCTGAATGTGTTTTCATTCAAGAATGACTTTAGCTGTGTGAGCAACAAAACCAGTGTCACAAAGGTGTTTTTATATGCAGATAAACTGTTTAACACAATCAATCAGAAATAACAACAAAGGCTTTTTTATGCATAATTTACAGAGAATAACCATGCATGTATGAATCAGACAAGGTGAGAAAAAAATCCCAACTTTCTGGTATCAAACAAACACATTTTTAGCTTTTTCTTTGTGTGTTTGCCAACAAGCTCGTTTTGAAGATGAAACAGAAAAATTCTCAAGAGAGAAATCTATTTCTGGATCTGGCAGATCCCGAATGGAAATGTTGTTCTTAACTGGGTTCTAGAATTATGAGTGTGTTTATGATGGATCTGACAAGAGCATTAAACCTAATAGTCGTGTCTATATATTTGTGCACAAAAACGATCAAACTATAATAAGAGCCAGAGAGTTGTGACGGGAGTCAGCCTGCTTGTGAAGTATAAATAGACGTTTTTAGCTCTTATAAACTTCCATGGGAGTGAGTAGATTTGCAAAAAGCTCCCATGACTGAGGGGAAACTGCAGCCTGCATGATAAAGTGTCTGTGTTTAGTACTCTATGAATCAGCAGCACGTCTTTACTCTCACGCTGTGAAACGAGTGTTTGGGTCAAAATATTCCATCGTCTGGAGAGGTTCCAGCAGCATCTCAAAGCTGCTGAACGGGCGTTTTGTTCCTCATCTTTCTGTAGCAGCTAAGTGTCTATATTTACTGGTCAACAATGGATTTATTAGTTTATGTATTCTCTCTCTTTCATAAAGCCAACCAACGCCTAAATATCACCTAATATATATAGGCTAATGGTAAAAGAAAGTTACTCCCGTCCAGCCAGCTGTACAAAAGGTTTCCTGTCAGAATATTCATAACCTGAATAAGAACAAAGGCTACATTGTAGGAAAGGAAGTGTTTTGTATCAGATCTATTCAGAGTGGCTGAAACAAAAGAACCAGTCACCACTGTGTGACTGGCCCAACTGGAGCTCTCCTACAACCATTGAGCAGCAGGTATACGTGCCTTTATGATCTAAGTGCTTAACTATTATTGACTTTCTATCACAAACATCCTGTTCCTGAGTGATGCAGGACAATGAGGTCATGCTGGACTTATTTTCAGGGCCTGAATCCTTAAAGGCACACTATGTAACTTTTTCATATTTTTAAAATCTTGTCCTTGAGCCAGTATCTGCTGCTTGGATCCAGAATACCACGTTTGAAACTTCTGAGTCTCCGGTCCGGTGCCCTGAAGTCTCACGCTGGCTGTGTCCGAATTCAGGGTTAGGACGCTTCTGAGGACGCATTTCGAGACCGATGATGTCACAGCGCCGCGACGAGTGCTGTCCGAATTCGAAGGTTCGTGCGTCCAATCATGCGAGGATGGGTCTGGTGTATCCTCGCTGGACAAGGCTATCCCAGGATGCTTTGCGTGCTGGCCGTTGGATTCTACTGGTTCATCAATTTTGCAGCAGTAGCAGAAAAAACCAGAGAGCAGTTCAGTTTTAAATGTCAGTTTTTCAAAAGATTATAAAAAAAAATTGTGTTTAGGAATTTTTTGCTTATCTTTATATGAAGTTTAATAATAAAATCTCCACAAAAGAGGTTGAATGTTTTATTTTTCATGTAATTTAAGACAAGAAATCAGTGTACGCTAGCTTGAATGTTTTAAATGGAAATTTAGGAAATAAGTCACCATAAAAGTTTCGTTGTATCAGGACGCTGATGCAATGACAATAAAGTCATTTTGTAAAAGAGCTTCAAGTGTTTCTTTAGATCCATTTTATTAGCTTTAGCCTGTCTGTCGGCGCTGTCACGGTTGCTAAGCAACTGGACTGAGGGGCGGGGATAAGTATGAGGCTAGACCATCCGAATTCAGAGCCATTTATTTCCGGTCTTAGCGGTCGAGCAAAAACCCAACCTAAGTAGACCCATAGATATCATATATATCACTAAATGCCCTATGTGGGACTCTACAGCGTCCCTACACGGCGGCCATCTTGCTTCGTACAGCTGGCGTTCTGCTCTCTATGGCAGCAGATGGAAGGTGAGCATCAGCTTAACTAAAAACACTCATAACTCGATTAAAAATGAACAGATTTACAAGCGGTTTACTTTATTATGTATAGACTTGAGATTTGATACTTTTACAATTTATGAATTTCCCAAACATTATCGTTATATTTTGATATATATTCACAGCCACTTCTCTGGCGTTTATAAAAATGCAAACCGTTTGAAAATCGGTTAAAAATTGAGCAAGTTAGAGGTATTTATTAGTACATGCTTCATTGACACCAATGTAAGAAATGGGGCAGCTGTACGAACTAAGATGGCCGCCGGCGTAGGGACATCAGGGTCCATTGACGAACAGCGCGGGTGAGACATCTAGTGATATATATGATATCTATGGGTAGACCAGCAAGTACACGTCCTCGTAAGCATCCTACCCCTGAATTCGGACACAGCCAAAATCACGTATCTCACGAGGGTTAGGCTAACCCAATATGGCTAGCTGTTATGCTAACTCCTGGGTGTTTTTAGCTCATGATTCCTGATTTTTTTTCATCTCTCCCTGCTTGAACACAGCTGATTTCTTTGAATGAGTGATGAACCACTCCAGTAGAAAGCTGTGAAGGCTGAGGAGACATTTTAACAGGTAGATTTAGGGGTTTCTGAGCAGAAACAATGCTAACGTTTTTATGACAGTGACTTTAAACGGACACTAAAAACAAGCTAAACCTGCATACCTTTAAAGGAAAACTGCATTTCACCTCTCATACCAGAAAACTAAGATCATCTTATGTTGAGGAATGATGTGTTTAGATCCACGGTGATCTATTAACATTCAGAGTATCTGCTGGGGATGGCTCTGAGCTGCTACCATGTTAAATATTGACTCAAAATCTGACTTTTGTGTTTGATAGTTATTGAAAGTAGTTGTAGATGAACATATAATCATTATCTACTGAGAGTTTCATTAAAGTCCATCCAGCGGTTCATTGGGTATTTTGCCAAAGAACAGACTAAAGCAGCAGACAATAGGCTTCTTTCTAATGCTTAAAGTCTTTAACTATAGGATTTGACTGTCGGTACACAAATTATTAAGGATTTATAGTGAGGTGATTAAGCTGTCAAATGGATTAATTACTGTAAATGCTTTAGAGTTGACCTTGAATGGAAGTATTCTTGTGTGTGAAAGAAGTTTACTCGACTTACAAACAACAGCCCAAGACATTTTCTGAAGACACATGTTTTATTAAGAAATAAAAAAATGAGTTTTACAAATTTGTAAAACCTCCTCAGACACATGTTTCTTTACGGGTTGGCGATCAAAACTAAAAAATAAAAGTTCTCAAACTTAAAAAATTATATTTTTCCTTCACTTAAAATACCTTTTTTTTAATCCTTTGCTATAAGACTAGAAAAAAAAAAAACATTTTCCCCAAGTACATTCTCACAGAGGAAGGGCTGGTGTCAAGCAGGAAAACCAGAGGAATTACCAATAAGACCACCATCAAAGTCTAATGGAGTAGATAGAGGAGGAGATGAGCAGAACTCCATTTCCCATGTGTCTTTGCACTGAGATCACGTTCACTTCATTGTGGTTTTTAGGATTCAGGAGTTTAATTACTGAACAACAGTTAGTAATAAAACAAACCTATTATTATCATTTAATTCAAACTTGTTAGTCGAATGCTACGTGTTCATGACAGAAAACAGACAAGGTCAGAATCCATGTTGATGTCTTCTTCAGCAGCACGACGCAGTGTTTATACTGATGCTTCTATTTAGGATAAAGCTGTTAAAACCAGACATAAATGTGTAAACAAGCAGAATGCAGATGCACATGTTTGATTTCGTTTCAAGAAAGGGTTTTGGAATATTGGCAGTTTTCCTCAAAGCACAAAACAAATATTTCAAAAATAATTGTTCAATCACAACAAACTCAATTTGTGAAAATAAAGAATAGATTCTGCAGACACTATTAATGTTCATAAGACATTCAAACTTTGGTTGTGTTTTAGTAAAATGCTTCATTTTTATCCTTTATTTTTATTTTTTTTGGAAACACAACAATGCTGAGATATAAACAAGGCATTGATCAGTAGTGGCAGTGCTGCTGGGTTTCAAATACAAAGGTTTTGTTGTCAACTTATTTTAATAATAGTCGTTTTGTTCTCCGTGTGTTTGAAGGTGAAAAAGTTACAGAATCATCTTTTATTTTGGTTAAATTCCAAACTGCAGGGTATTTTTTAGTAGACTTTTAAGGGATCAGATTTGTGCCAAAAGATTAACCAAAAAAAATATATTACCACACAAAATATATCAAAATAAAGCAACCAAAAAACATTTCATAAGCAAAAGCAAACAAACAAAAAAACTCTTAAAACAAAATACATTATTTTATTAGTAAATATTTGTTTTTCTAAACCAAAAAATTATTTTTAACAATTCATATTTTATTTAATTGACACACCTTTTAGGTTCTCACTCAATTTTGCTTCATTTAGACTATTTAGGCTTTTATTCTGAAGGGCATGTTTTGATTCTGCAACAGCTTTTTGCTTTTGCTGCACCTCAGTTTTGCTTCTGCTCTAAGTTTTTGCTTTTGAAAGAAAGTCTCAGTGGGAGGGGCTTTCCAGTGCTTCAGTTTCATTGGTTAGGAGCGCTTCCAGAAGCACTGGGAAGCCCCTCCCACTGAGACTTTCTTTCAAAAGCAAAAACTTAGAGCAGAAGCAAAACCGAGGCGCAGCACAATCAAAACATGCCCTTCAGAATAAAAGTCTAAATGGTCTAAATGAAGCAGAAATAAGTGAGAACCAAAGCAATGTGTCAAATAAATAAAATAAGAGTTGTTAAGAAGTAAAAATAAGTTTTTAGTTTAGAAAATAAATATTTAATTATGATTTTTTTTTTTAAGAAATATTTTTGCTTTTGAATTTCACACTTTTGCTTCTGAAATGTTCTTTTTGGTTGCTTTATTTTGATAAATTTTGTGTGTACCTGTATTTTCGGTTGATCATTTTGGCACAAACTTTATCCCANAAATTCAAATTTTGTTAAATCAAAAACCTTCGAATAAGAACATAGAGACATTTTTCTGTTCCTGTTATGAGAAAAGTATACTCTTTTAAGTAGCACTTCACTCACCTGTTCATCAAGTTTATCCAGGAGGTCTTCCATCTTCTCATCCAGAGCTCCCTTCTTAGACCGGTACAGTTTCAGCAGGCCAGGCACACATTTGTCAAGGGATGCTGTGAAAGTCCCCAGGAGGTCCTTGCTTGTGATTTGGTGAAATTCTTCACATATCTAAACAAGACAATCAACAAAATATTGTCATTTATTCAGCACAGAAAAATTCCAGGGTAGCTGTCCTGTGCAGTCTGCACCATGTTCATGTCTGACTGTTATCAACAGCAGAACCTGCTTCAAAAAGCTCTCATGAATAGGTCTTTAGCACAGGAATAGAAACACTCTCCACAAAACCCAGTATTTTTAAATGCTTATTATCAAGTTCTATGTTGCACCAAAATATGTGACCATCAGATTCTATGACCTGCCTTAGTATTTTTCCCTGACCATCTCAGTCTATAAAAGCATTATTTCCACCAGTAAAAGAAAAAATCTATGCCAAGTCAAAATTATGAGATTGACTTTGTTTTTCGCATTTTCAATTTAGCATGGGGACTCTTTTCTTGTACTGGCAGAAATGGACTTCTATAGGTGTGAAATGTTCAGGGTGAGAATATCAGGACAGGTCAAAGAATCTAATGGGTCACAGATTTTGATGTAACACTGGTATGGGCTTAAAGTGGAGTGGTAGTACAAGGTATAATAAAGTCTGTCAATGGATTACCCCAACAAATACTGTACTACTTCAATTATAGTCAATCTAGTATAACTTGTGCCTAATTGGAATAACATAACTAGTGAATAAATTAGGTCACCCTTACCTCCTCAGAGGAAAACGGTGCAGGCCATCTCTCCTGGACCTCAGATACCATAGGTTGACACTCAACAACCTCTCTGAGGAAAAATGTCAGCTCCATCTTCTGCTGTATGACCGTCAGGTTCTTTGTCAGCACATTTACCACAACCTGAAAATTAATGTGCACTATTTTAGTCACCAGTTAACCATGAAAAATACTGATAAAAATACTTGCATAAAGAGCGCTTCTTAATGAGCGCTCTTTATGCATGAAAGCTACTGCATGAAGATGCCTGCCTGCCCCTGCATATGAGTTTGTTTGTCCATGTTAACATCATGTCTCCACATAAGATTAACATTAACTGATTACAAAATGTGTAATGAGCTAATAAGCTTTACCACAGCAGATGTGCAGTAAAAAAGCCAGTCTGAGATATATCATTTAGTGATGAAAGTCAGTCTGAATTTCAGACATGTTTAACATTAAACAGTATCAAACATTACTTTTTGCAGGGGAATGTGCTGGGCCAATGCTCTGAACTAAAACCTTAGCATAAAAGTAGGTGAAAGGCTAGTTATGTCGTTAGGCACTTGTAGAAATGTCTAAAACAACAAGTTAGCTTACCTGCTAGAGCAAATGGTCGGCAGCTCCTGCTTCTGTCCAGAAAATGTGCAAACACTACACTCCAACTGCAGGCAAAAATCCATAAAGGTCGAAAAAACTCACTTCCCATCCAACTTTGACCACATTTGATCAAGTTTTCTTAAGGGAGTTTCAGTACAGAAAACATAGAGGGATTCGCATCACAGGTTCAGGTCTGCTCAGGCTCAGTAGAAAGTCAGTTTGGTTTAGTTTAAACTGGCTGTGTGCATGAGCACATGGGTCATCTACGGGGTTTCCCAGTGGTTGCCAGTTTGACTCAAAAAATCTACTCAAAACTTAAAAATCTTTGTTATACTGTTTAGAAAATTTGAGTTAGGACAACAATGGTAAATATAAGCTGGGCAGACAAGCTTTTGTGGGTTGTAAATGGAAAGCTTTATTTCTGAGTCAGTTTAATTTGAAAACTTTAACAAAATCAGCAATTACTAGTTGTATTTTTTACGGTGTAGACTTTTATATATTTGGACCCTGAAATAATAAGTTCTCTTTTTTTTTAAATCTTTGTTTTTTAATCACAAGCCAAAAACTTTGAGTTAAAATGAACATAAAAGGATTTTCGCTTCACCGATAGAAATCCCAATGAAACACACAGGACAAATGTGACACGACCATAAAGTAAAACCCAAAAAAATGATGAACAACAAAATATGATCAGTAAAAAAATGAAACAAATTCTTTTTATTCATGCTAAAAAATAAATCTTCAGAACGGTTACACTCACCCGCAGGTGACTTTCACATTTTAAACATTCGGCGATAAAAACTTGTGCATCAATAATGCTTTAGTTCTCTTGCAAATCTTTGAAAAAACAAAAGCAAAAAACTGGTTAACTTAACTGAACGGAAGGATTATGAATGAGAAACTGACAGGAGGGTTTTGATGGATACATACTGAAAAAATATACACAGGAAGGCAGAAGATAACAACACATCACTGCATTAATCTGGTCATTATAATCCTGTTATTAAAGGATCTTAGCACCAGGGAAAAGGTCTTAAAAATATACACTTATAATTGCTTTATTCCTCTTAGAAACAAGAGTTTAAGCAGTGCTGCTTTAATTTTGTGAAAATGTACACATTGATTTAAAAAAAAAAAAAAGCTGAATTCTTTGCTTCTTGAAAACAAATATTCTGATGTAATTCATGCATTTAGAACAGATTTGCCAAAAAAAAGAAACCCAAATTAAATGTAATTTTAATGTTTGTGCAAAGATCCTTCATAGGAATAAAAAACCAGATCTGTACAAAAGTGTATGAATCAAACGAAGCTGGTTATGTGCACTTAAATGGAAGCCGAGTGGTACAAAGGTGACTCGTATAGGAAAAGTTGTATGAAAATAGACATCTGGTGTGGATTTGGTTTGAGCAAATCCCTTTTAATGAGATCTGAAGGTAGTAAAGGACAAAAGTGAAATGAGAAACGTATGGGATAAAGTTTGTGCCAAAAGGATCAACCAAAAATACAGTTACCACACAAAATATATCAAAATAAAACAACCAAAAAGAACATTTCAGAAGCAAAAAAGGTGTGAAATTCAAAAGCAAAAAAATTACTTAAAAAAAAAATCATATTTAAATATTTATTTTTATAAACCAAAAACTTAGTTTTACTTCTTAACAATTCATATTTTATTTATTTGACACACCGTTTTGGTTCTCACTTAATTCTGCTTCATTCAGACCATTTTGGCTTTTATTCTGAAGGGCATGTTTTGATTGTGCTGTGCCTCAATTTTGCTTCTGCTCTTTGTTTTTGCATTTGAAATAAAGTCTCAGTGGGAGGGGCTTTCCGGTGCTTCAATCTCATTGGTTATTAGGGTTAGGAGTAGGTGGCTCTAGCTGTTTGCCATGCTATGGAGCCAGCTACCCTAAACCCTCATAACCAATGAGATTGAAGTACTGGAAAGCCCCTCCCACTGAGAATTTCTTTCAAAAGCAAAAACTTAGAGCAGAAGCAAAATTGAGGCACAGTACAATCAAAACATGCCCTTCAGAATAAAAGTCTACATGGTCTGAATGAAGCAGAATTAAAAATATGTGTCAAATAAATAAAATATAAGTTGTTAAGAAGTAAAAATAAGTTTTTGGTTTAGAAAAATTAATATTTATAATTATAATTTTTTTAAAGTATTTTTTTATGTTTTTGAATTCCACATTTTTGCTTATGAACTTTTTAGTTGCTTTATTTTGATATATTTTGTGAGTTAATGTGTTTTTTTTTTTAATTCATCTTTTGGTACAAATCGTATCCCCTAGAAACGAGGCCCTGGGTGTGAAATCACCTCTGACAGGACAGTTTTGGTCAAATTCCTGGATTCTTTCTGCATGAATGGTCTTGATCTATTTTTATCAGTTTGCCTTTTGTTAAAAAAAAAAAAGCCTCATGATATTTTTACACAACAGTACCCTGAATAAATCAATGAGAGTATTATTTTTGGCCTCATCATTTGATATGACATAAAATATAAATAAATATGTGCAAAAACCCCACATTGACTATCTGTAGTTCTACTTTTTTTGACTGTGATTTTACATTCCTTTGTGACAAATTAACCCAAATGTCTTTTCAAGCAAGATAAAACCATTTGTTATTAGCTCTTTGTTGCCAATAGCTAATAAATATATGTTGGAACTGCAGTTTTCAGGAAACAAAAGCATTAAAGGGAAGGTCCTGAGCAGATTATCGCTGGTGAGACACACAGAAAACCTCTTTGTAACAGACATTTTCAAAGAAAACAACAACAACAACAACCTCTTGCATCGTCTGCTCTCAGTCGTCAACAGGTCACACCATCACTGTTATGGCCCCAGATTACTCTTATGAATCTAATCACAACTTTTAAAAAATCAGACAGAATTGAGGACACGGATAACGGGCCACCTTTTCACATTTTAACTTTATGCCAACGCCTCAAATGAAAAGAATGTTTTAGAATTTGGTGACTTAAAAAGTAGGGATTAAGAGATCTTATTTAGCTTATTTGGGTTTAAACTTTAGGTCTTGACCTGATCAAACAAAAATGATGTGTTTTTCTGTTAGACATGTCTCTCCTGTCAATCCAAAATGATGACAGACTTTTGGAAATTGTTAAAAGTGCAAGTATTTCGCTTATTTCATGTTTAATCGCTCATTTGAGCATTTCTATTTGAAATCAAGCTCCTTTCAGAGCTCATTTTCCATGGAAGTAAAGCGGCTTGGTGACTGTGGAGACTCGATCAGTCAGCTACAACATTTACATTTTGGTTACTGGCCCAAGTACCCTGCCTGGTCCAACGTGTCCTAATGGTCCTCTGCTCTTTACAGCAGAGGACCAGTAAAACCACCTACAGACCTATAGAGCCACTGCAGTATGGGGTCAGATTTGTGCCAAAAGATTAACCAAAAAAATACATTACCACACAAAATATATCAAAATAAAATATTTCATAAGCGAAAGTGTGAAATTCAAAAGCAAAAAACCCCCCAAAAAACTATTTTACTAGTAAATATTTGTTTATCTAAACCAAAAAATTATTTTTACTTCTTAACAATTCATATTTTATTTCTTTGACACACCTTTTTGATTCTCACTAAATTTTGCTTCATTTAGACTATTTAGGCTTTTATTCTGAAGGGCATGTTTTGATTCTGCAACAGCTTTTTGCTTTTGCTGCACCTCAGTTTTGCTTCTGCTCTAAGTTTTTGCTTTTGAAAGAAAGTCTCAGTGGGAGGGGCTTTCCAGTGCTTCAGTTTCATTGGTTAGGAGAGCTTCCAGAAGCACTGGAAAGCCCCTCCCACTGAGACGTTCTTTCAAAAGCAAAAATTTAGAGCAGAAGCAAAACTGAGGTGCAGCACAATCAAAACATGCCCTTCAGAATAAAAGTCTAAATGAAGCAGAAATAAGTGAGAACCAAAACAGTGTGTCAAATAAATAAAATATGAGTTGTTAAGAAGTAAAAATAAGTTTTTAGTTTTTGTATGTTTTTTTTTTTTTTGTAATTTTTTTGCTTTTGAATTTCACACTTTTGCTTCTGAAATGTTCTTTTTGGTTGCTTTATTTTGATATATTTTGTGTGTAACTGTCGATCCTTTTGGCACAAACTTTATCCCATACACTGCAGCACTCTGAATGTCCAATTGGTCACTAAAGAACCGACCCCTACCTCACATAAGAGAATATTTGGGAAAAATATATTGGTTTTTTTTTTGTGAATGCAAAAAACAAACAAAAAAAACCACCAAAAATATATGTTGGTCTAAGGCTGTAAAAATGCAAAATGAAGAGTGTAAAATAAAGGCTGCAACTGTAAATGTGTGATTTGTATAATAGCCAAGTATTAGATGGAAGAAGTGTTCCTTCTTCTACGTAAAACTACAGCAATTCAATAGTGAATAATAAAATAATCTAAACACTTCTTGCAGAGGACAAAAACAAACTAATAATAATAATATTAATAATAATAATATAACTTCCTCTGCAGAAAATAAAACAAATTCAATTAAAAACTTTGAGCCAAGAGTGCCTATTGCAGTAACTAGTGTACTGTGAACTGGTCTAGGACACGAAAAGATAAAGAGATAGATATAGATAGACTGATAGCTACTACTGTACAGTACGCCACAAACATCACACTCAAGGGTTCAACCTCCACACTTCAAATCCTTTCAGATACCTCTCTGTGTGAAGGATCAGATGACTGCTGTGTGTTCTAGGCGCTGGGTTTCTGTAAGAGCTGCAGAATTTAACAGGTTGCATAAAAAAAAAAGGATAATTCTGTTTAATTAAAGGTCGTTATCTGTGCTAATGACTTTTTTCTTCTCCAAATGTTTTCCTGGTTTTGTTTTCAGCCATTTGGGAAACCAATATGGCAGATTTTGTTTTGTTTTGTTCATTTCCGACATCGGTTTTAGATTACAGTTGATTTATTAAGCTATATATTGTACAATATGTAAAATTTGCATAATAGAGGCACGTTTTAAAGGCAAAACCAAATATTGAATTTGAACAAATTTCACAATAAATGCATTACTGATGCAGCTAAACAATTTGAAGATCTAATGTCACCAATGCACCTAGTGAACACAGCAGAACAAGCCAACGCTGAACCATCAAACATGTCGTTTTCTTTTCTTTCTTTTTGAATTTGTGGATGCAAGAGACAGTTGTGACTCAGAAGTTCTTTTTGGAACAAAGGCTGATTATGTGTGAAAGCAGCTGGTGGAACAAACCGATATCCAGCGTATGACTGGTGGTCAATGCCAATTTACCCCACTGTAGTGTGAAGTCACATGAAAGCTATTAAAAGTTCAAATTTAAAAAGTCAATTACGAAAACAGCGTTGAAGTAGTGAAAACGTTTTGTAAAAAGTCGTAGTCTCTCTTCAGAAAACCACCAACTGCAAACAACTTCTGAAGTATTCCTAAAAGATTTGAAATGTGAGCTTTTTTTTCCTTAAAACCCCGATCAGTCCACCAGAAAGACAAAGACAGACAGAAGGCTAGCTAGCTTCAGAAGCGTTTGAGGACAGAGGAGGATCTCATTGAGACCCTCCACCTCGTTCCTTTACATCATGGTTTCTACGATTGTGTGAGTGGGGGCTTTCATCAGAAGACCCTTGTTCCCATTGGGGTCCAGTGGAAGGGTGAGCTCGTTGGGACCACGGTGGTCCACGGGACGGGAGCTGGCTCCACCACGGACTGGGGCCGCCACCGCCTTGATCCTCTGCAAGACAAAGACGGCTGTTAATAACGGTAAAGATCAGAAGGAGCAGTAAAGGAAGTGCAGTGATAGAGGGAGGAAAATAAGATGCATAGCTGAGAGAAGTCGCAATAGGAGGAGTTAGGCTAACAGTTTAAACTAGGGATGCTCCGATACTGGCATCGGGTCGATACTAAGGTTGTGTACTCGTACTCATAAACATAACCCGATACTTAGCGCTCCATTAACCTGACGCGCACAGCAGCTGCTAATCGGCGCTCACTCTGTAGCACTGCGGCGTTAACTTATTTGTGTTGTAGTAGTATTTAGTAGTTGTAGTAGCAGTAGTAGTTGTGATTTAGTCACTCCCCGAATCCTCAGTCCTGACGTCAGGTTCGGTAAAGTTCCAGTAGTCCAATCATACAGTAATGCCGATCAGGTTTCTAAAGCGTTAGCGTGTTTAGCTCAGCCGCTAACGTTTAGCTTACTGAAAACAGTAAACAACAGAAGAATCCAGCAGAGCTGATTAAAGCTTCCATCAACCACTACTTTAGAATAAGGCAGAGGCTTAAAGAGACACCGGTTTGGTTCTAATCAGCTGATGGAAAGTTTAATTCGCCGAAATCTTCGGCGCAAGTCTGGCAAGCCATTCTATCATATAATCAAACGGACTTTGAAAAGTAAAGCAGGTCATTTGTGTATTTATTTATCTAAAAGTCCTTTCCCCACATTAGAATCAGCTAGCTGAGATTTATTCCGAGGGCTTTAATTTTAATTTATTTAGTTTTTCCACATCATGTTACTCAGTCTGGTTGACTTTAATGTTGCATCCAGTCCAGGTCAGATTAACTGAAGAAGTCAGTCCTTTTATAAAATACTTTCTAAGTCAGAGAAAAATCTTTGTGGTGTTTTAGTTCGATCCCTGACCTTAAGGACTCTGTTTACAATTAGGATTGGATGGAAAAACAGATAAATGTGATTTTTTAATTTAATTTAAATTTTTTTCTGATTTAGTATTAGTACTCGTATCGGTACTCGGTATCGGCAAGTACTACTAACCCAGCTCTACATACAGCACACATTTTAAGACCCAGATACCAAAATTCAAGACTTTTTCAAGTCTTTTTAAGGTATTATTTCCAAATTCATAAATGCAATGCTTTTAAGACTTTTTATGGACCCGCGGGAACCCTGTTATTATTTGTAAGTCGCTTTAGATTAAAGCATCTGCCAAATACATAAACATGTCGCTACGCTAACGGTGTGCCCTGTTCCTACCACTGATTAGCTGACAAACCAGGACTTGTTGATAGCTAATAGCTCTTAATCCGTTTAATCCTCTTAACTCCACAGAAAAAGGTGCAGCGTCTTTACTTTCATAATCCCTCAGTTTTACCGTCTCCGTTGTTGCTCTGAGATCAGGCTGATGAAACGAGTCAGTGGAGGGATACGATTACACATAGCCATGCTTTCAGTTGAGAAACGAGCAACGATTGTGTAAAGTAGAGTTTAGTCTCTCATTCTACAGACTGAGATCTCTCTGAATGGTGTCTACTGCAGGTAAAGTCATCATAACTTCTCCTCATAATCCCCCCATAAAAACTGGTGTAAAACAAGACCCACCTCCCTGCCTGCTACAGAGGTAACAACTACCCGTGTAGGCTACCAACCTCAATGAGCGGCCCGTCAGATCGGATGATCTTAATGACGACCACCATGGGGATGCAGATCATGGAGGCCAAGGCCAGAGTCCAGCCTATTCCAATGGCCCAGTCAGGATACTGGTACACCTTGTTGTACGTCAATGGTTTGTACTTAACCAAAGAGAAGAAGAAACAGCCCTGCAAAGGAAGAGGAATACATTTCATCCTGAGCATTTTTTGTACAAAGAAGTTGAGCTTAAATATTTACTGGATAATAAAGTCAGCTAAGGACTTAATACCAAAGAGGAATCCTTACTGACACTACTATGAGTTTTAAAGGAGCTGGGTGCTCATTTATAAAACTTGCTTACGCAAAAAAACGAGCCTGAAAGTTGCGTAAGTCACTTTTTATGCAAACTTTGGACCTTGCACAAACACATTTTGGAGACTAAACCTGGCAGTGCAGCTGGTGAGATGGAAAAATGGTGAATTTAAGACACGTTTTCAGACTTGTAGACCCTCACACACACAAAACAAACAAGTCACCCCCCCCCCCATTCCATCTCTAAACAAAATAAAAATTAAAATCTGAACGAAAACGTGTCGCATTTAGAATAATCTCACATTATGTTCATACAGATGTCTTCAGATTATAGAGCAACTGCACTTATTGGTGCATTAATTATGATTACTGAGACTTATGAATCCTGCAGTGACACTTGTAACACGCTGTGTAGCTCAGACATCAGACTCAGGATGGGGAGAGTTCTTAGAGATTTCTAGATGATGACTGGCTGATCAGTGGATTTAGATTCTCTAGATCATCCTATGGACCTATGTGCTGAACTGGACTCAGTTTTACATCAACAGAAGCATCAAAACCCGGTGTCACCGCTGCAGCTTCTGGCTGTTCTCGGGTTCCTTCCAACCAGTGAATTATCCGACAGGTTGACTATTTGTTAGATAGGATGAACAACGTGACGTTTCTTCCTCTTTGGATTAAATTAAATGTTGTCATTAAACGTTTCTCTTAGATCCTGAACGATCTCTCCGTCACACTGACAGCGGCGCTGCAGCGAGACTGACTCTCGGAGCACTTCCGTGTATTCGTAACGCGTCAACATGTGATCAACTAATAAAACATTTTTCTGTTCCTCCACCAGCCTCTGGGAAATTACGTTTTCTAAACCTCTCAGTTGTCACTAGGGATGTACCGATACCACTTTTTTAAAAACCGATCCGATACCAATACTTAAATCTGAGTACTCGCCGATACCGAGTACCGATACCGATACTTCTACTACACACAAAAATGCAACAAATTGGAATACAGGTTTTATTTTGTCTTCTCTGCTTTTTACAACAAATAACTGAGTTAGATAAAAAATAAAATATATTAAAAAATGATCACAAAACTAAAATATAAGCTGAAAAATAACCATTTTCTGTGATTTCACGGTGAAATTATTGCAGTTTTCCACATTTTAACCAAATAAAATGAACTATTTGGCACCATCTCCAGCTCTCGACCCACACTGTTCCTCTTTAGCTCAATAGCTCCCCCTAGTGTTCAATATAGGAAACTACAACAGAAATCACAAGTCACAGACAGTGAAGCCACTGGTATCGGTTCCTGGTATCGGGTAACTTTAACTGATATGATACCGGTATTGGTATTGGGCCGATACAATACCAGTATCGTGCCAATGCTGGTATCGATACCGGTGCATCCCTAGTTGTCACGATAAACTGTTAAAAGCCAGAAACCCACCGGATTATGCATATGCAATTATTCATGAGGAACTTTCATTGACCATATATGGTAGAATGTGGGTGTGTAGGAGGAGGGTTCTGACCCAAAAACAGCTGAGCACAGTTCTACGTCTGAGAGCGATTTATAAAGCAGAACTACGTGGATCTGTGCGTACGCAGAGTTTTATAAATCGGAAATGGAATTTGCGTAATTGAAAAAAGTAGGTTTTTAGTAGGAATTCTACGCAAAGTTTTATAAATGAGCACCCAGGTCATCTGTAAACTGAAGTTAAAGAAACGAGTCCTCACCATGCACAGTAAAGGAGTGACAACAGTCCAGCTCCATTTCATCCACGGATTTGGTCTGTAGCCAATCATGTCCTCGATAGCATCATAAAAATTATCAGCGCCTGCAAAAACAACAAGATGCACTCGTTAATGCACATCGTTACACAGAAGGCTCTGCTACATGACAGCAGGGATCATTTGTTTCTCATGACGGTCAGTTTAAATGACTCAAACAAAAGCAGGATCTGAATGTTTGTTCTCTAAATTTAACACAAAAGAAGAAGTAGTAGTAGTATAACAATATGGAATCTACTGATGACCTCAAGTGTAAAAGGATCATCTCATGTTCTACAGAAATATCAGAAATGTGTTCGTATCCAAGAGAAAAGATGCACTAGCCTTCTTTTAGAATGCTTTATATACAAATATCATTTACAGTTTATCTAATGTGACTTTTCCTGGATTAATGCATCAGTTCCATCCATTTATGCTGCTCTGAGAGAGACAGACAGCTCTTTCAAACGATGATGATTTACAGGAAATTTATTATGATCCGAACACTAAACTTGTACAAAATATCATTTGAGTGTCTTATATCAAACTGCTAACACACAGTGCTTTATATTCATAGTTTATTTATGCTGTGTGATGCTCACCATAAACCCAGGCAACAGCAATACATTCAAAGAATGCCACCCACAGAAGGCACACACCGCTAGCTGCATAGTAGTCAAACAGCTGGAAAACATACATGCCACCCTGCAGAAAGAGATGAAAAAATATTAAGGAATATTAATCACACACACTACTTTTCATTTAGTATCTCTAATATACTTTGAATGTGATGATTTATGTATTATTATGGCTTCCCAACCAGAAGCTCACTGGACCACAGCTGGTGTTGACAGACAGTGAATGACAAGTTTCTAATATGTCCTAATATGGGATAAGATGATCAACCAAAAAGTCGCACTAAACTAAACGACGCAATTAAAAAGAGCCTTTCAGAAGCAAAACTGTGAAATTCAAAAGTTTAAAAATGTCTCTCATAAGTAAATATTTATTTTTCTAAACAAAATACTTATTTTTATTTCTTAACAACTCATATTTTATTCCTTAGACACTTTTTTGGTTCTCATTTAACTCTATATTACTCAGACCTATTAGGCTTTTATTCTGAAAGTCATGTTTTGGTTCTGCTGCACTTCATTTTGACTCTGCTCTAGTTTTGTTTTGTATTAGAAAGAAAGTCTCAGTGGGAGGGGCTTTTCAGTGCGTCGGTCTCATTGGTTATGAGTAGGGATGTACCGATACCACTTTTTTCAAAACCAATCCGATACTTAAATCTGAGTACTCGCTGATACCGAGTACCGATACTTCTACCACACAAAAAAATGCAACAAATTGGAATACAGGTTTTATTATTTTTTTCTCTGCTTTTTACAACAAATAACTGAGTTAGATAATAAAAAAATATATATATTAAAAAATGATCACAAAACTAAAATATAAGGTGAAAAATAACCATTTTCTGTGATTTCACAGTGAAATTATTGCAGTTTTCCACATTTTAACCAAATAAAATGAACTATTTGGCACCATCTCCAGCTCTCAACCCACACTGTTCCTCTTTAGCGCAATAGCTCCCCCTCGTGTTCAATATAGGAAACTACAACAGGAATCACAAGTCACAGACAGTGAAGCCACTGGTATCGGTTCCTGGTATCGGGTAACTTTAACTGATATGATACCGGTATCGGTGCATCCCTAGAGGGTTTGGAGCAGGTGACTCCAGCTGTTTGCCATAGACATAGAGACATAGAGTCACCTACTTCAAACCCAAACTCAGAAGCAAAAATCTAGAGCACAAGCAAAATTAAGCAAGCCAGACTACTGTATGTGGATATATAGTCTGGCCACAATCCAGTAAAATCATTCATAGGGGCGGGAACTACAGTTGTCAATCAAACCGTCTTCAGATGCTATTGGATAGTGCTGGGACCAATCAGATTCGAAACCGGAGCCAGCTGGTAAATTAAACTTTGACCGTATCCTGTCGGCAAATCAGCAAATACATTTTTCAAAATAAAAGACTTAAGTACCTCTATCTGTTTGCATCCTAAAGAAAAGCCCAAATCTAAATCGTCCAAAGTTGATGACAAAATCTATTTAATCGAACCTGAGCTGCCGCCATGTTGTTTAATTCCAATGATGCAGCTCTACTGTCATTGGCTAATCCCGCCCACCAGACCGTTAGAGCTGTCTGATTGGCCCGGTACGAGACTGACCGGACCAATCAGTGGGCTGCAGCGGTTCCAATGGAGCGTGGCTAGACCAAAGTCTGCAGAGCAGAACTGACGCTCTGGTTTATTAGGCTAAAATCGAGGTGCACCAGAACCAAAACAGACCCTTCAAAATAAAAGCCTAAATGGTCTGAGTAACGCAGAATTAAGTGAGAACCAAAAAGGTCCAAAAAGAAATAAAATGAACTGTTAAGAAGTAAAAATATGTATTTTGTTTAGAAAATTAAATATTTACTTGTTTGTTTTTAAGAGTGACTTTTTTGTACTTTTGAATTTCACACTTTTTTCCCCCTGAAATCTTCTTCTTGGTTGCTTTATTTGGGTATATTTTGGGTGTGACTGTATTTTTGGTTGATCCTTATGGAACAAATCTTATCCCACACATTAATATGTTCAAGAAAATATTCAATTTCCTTGTGTGAGTTGTACAAATTTTGAACATATTCGAAAAGTTGGAAAGACAAACGTTCTCTCAAAATATTCAAAGTCATGGCGTGCATCAGAAACCCGTCTCGAGCTCTTCTCAGTTTTTTTTCTGGGAGTCAAAAGTGTAAAAAATGTGATAACTGATGTAGGGGCGGGCAAACTGCAAATAACATGAGGGAATACTGTAAAGACATTCAGGCACTTTGTGACTAATTTGTAAATTAAAAAATTGCACAAAAGTCACAAATACTTTGCACCTGCATCATATGAGCCATAATGTGGCCTATTTGTAAAATGTCCAATATATTAATTAGAGAAAAATGTGAATATTTTCTTGTAATTTTGTGTCTCTAACAGTTAGTAATACCAACTTTACTGCAATTACAGTCCAGGAAAAGTGTCTCGACCCTAACCAAAGCAGAAATTCATTTTCATTTTGTGACATTTCACTGACCAGAAAAAGAAAACCGCCTAAAAACAAAAAGAGCAGCTGATGTGTTTGCACAGGAGAAGTGTTGGTGTGCATGCCCTCACATCCCCCCCCCCCCCATGTGTGTGAAAACTGTTTCCCAATCATGAGATTCTAAAGTTCAATCAGGCCACCAGAGCTTTAAAAAGATGTTGTCATGGGAACAACAGGGAGAAAGAAGGAGTGATGAAAGCAGTGCGAGGAAAGAAAAGACGAGTGAGAAGCTGGTTTGGGTTGGTAGCTCAGAGAGGAAGAGGACAGCGAGTGTGGATTAAAAAAAAAGAGGATTGATAGAAGGTCAAAGTCAGAATAAAGAGGGATCACGCAGGTTTGATTTGTTGGATGTTCTCCACTTTTAAAGCAGAAAATGTAAAAGCTTAGTGGTTAAAGAGTTCTAGAAAATGGGAGTTCTAATGGTGTCTGTTACGAACTACAACCTGGGAACTGGAACGGTGCTGTCTCAGTGGTTAAGTCTCAAATATACTCAGGGTCAAGTTCTGTTAAAGCTTTAAAACATCGTGTCTTTTAATCCTGATAATGAGCCTAGCTGCAGCATGTTGAACCACATTACAGTGATGAAGGAGGCTCTGACTAGCTATTAAAGTTACATTAACAAGGTGAAAGAAAGCACATGCATAACTACCACTAAGTCCGCAGATGAAAGGAACTCATTTTTGTGATTAGCTTTGGAGGTTTCTTTTCTTGGAGAGAGCACAAAGATATTTTCATCATAAACATCACAGACAGTTTTTGTGCCAAAGCTCCCGCCTTGGTCTGCCACCCAATCCACATCACACCGGACCCTTCACGTTCCTCCTGCAGGTGGTGGGTCCACAGGTCTTGGGGCAGCGTCTGCAGTGATGCGGACTAATGCTGCAGGACACTTTAGCTCAGTCCCCAGAAAAATAGTCATTTTGTGTTTGCTGGAGTCGATTAGCAGTGGCAACCTTCTTGATTTGCTCTGAAAGTTAATCAGATGTAGATGTACGAAAACTTCATGGTTCTTGCAGGTTTCAGTAAGTTAAATTTTAGACCAATTTCAGACCGTTCTGTATGAAATTGTAGACCAAGAAGCAGGGGCGCTGTAAAGGGGGGAAAGGTTAGGATGATTCTAAGGGCCCACGAATGCCAGGGGGCCCAAAAATGTTTCTAATCCCTATGGACGAGCCGCCACTGGGCCCAAATTGATATTTTTTCATGGGGCCCAAAATCCCTGGCAGCGCCCCTGCCAAGAAGACACAAATAGGAAAGCAAATAATCCGAACATTTCGTTCATTAGCAGCGTCGTTCAGCCCGCAGGTCGCTAGCCGAAGTGGTAGTGCGCTGAAGACTGGAGGAGGGACCGGCTACTGACGAAGACGAAGACGGCTGGGTGGCGAACAGAACTCGGTTAAGGCTCGTGCTCGCTGAAGACTTTTCACGGTCAATCGATGTTTCTCCGCCTTGGCGTGGGATTCGACCGCTTTTACACCCAAGGTCCCCAACTCGAGGTTTCTCTTGCAGCGAGCTTTGAATTTATTACCAGGGACTGCCTCCAGCCAACTGCTAAACTCGCCATTGACGAGCCACGCCGCGTTGAAAACGCACTTTTCCTTCTCTTAACGACAAGCGGTCGACATATCCAACAAGGACCGCGAACATCATCTGGCGAGCTAACTAAGCATTTCCGGTCTTCTTCGTGTGATTCGCGGTACCGCAACTGGCTTCCGGATATCAGAAAGTAAAAAAACTTCAGAATACGGAGTTTTACTTAGCGTATTTGACCAACAATTGTCGGGAATAAAATTTTAGACTTGACCTAATTACGATAATCTGGGCGTTTTTTTAGACCTAAAATTTAACGTTTGAAATTTTAGACATTTTCTAGTCTTTTTAGTCCCCCGCGGGAACCCTGATACGCCAAAAAAGTCGACGGCAAAGTTTTAAACTAAGCTTTTACATGACCTGTTAGCACTCAATAGGAGGAGTATAACCCAAATTAGAGCTCAATATCTGTAAAATTGAGTTTACTAATATTAATAATTTATAGCAACCATTATGTGCATTAAATGATGAAATACTCATGAGATGTTTAGCTGTCTGTTAATGACGAGCTGGCGTTTAGTTAAACCTGAGAACATCTTGAAAACGTACCATCTACCCCGACGATGAAAAGAAAGATTTATTTTATAAGCTGCATGGGATTCAAGACATGAAAGGAGGGATGAATTCAGACTGGAGTCCAGGAGTAAGAAGTCATGTAGAGCAGGCAGTGATGACAAACAGGAGGAGAAAAATAGTCCAATTTAGATTTTTCCAAACGCTTCTGGAAAATCTAAAATAGGTCTGCAACTATTAATACCAGAGAATGGAGAGGAAGTTCTCATGACTTGCCACTAGAAGTCATGAGAACTCCCCCTCCCCCTCCCCGCCGTGGCTCATGGGATTTACTTTATTAGCAATGTGACCCCAGTTGATCCTCAAGAAGCCTGAAATAACTCCTGCATGTTGTGATGGAAGTTTACTGTGAAGCCACGTGAGTTTCATTTGAGCTTAGTTTAGCCGTGGTTTTGATGACCGCTGCCGTCTTTAACGTGGTTTCATTCATGTTTCATTACCTTGGTAACCATTGTAAGTCCAAGGAGGTAGCTGATGCAGCAGATGATAGCGATGAAAACCTCTCTGCAGTAACCCTTCCTTAGGAAGGATGGATACAGATCCACCAGTGATGTGATCTGCCCTTCCACCTCCACAAACTGCAAGAGAACACAGAGACAGAATCAGCGTGATGGATTTACTGACCTGCTATGTGCAACTTTCAAGTCACAAGACATGAATCTTTGATTTTTATCTCTTTGGACTCTTGTTAAAAATCAAAGCACCACAGAGCGGGTCAGAAGCAAATATATGATGTGGTTTGATGCTTCAACTCTTCTTACCCCAGTGATGTTTGTGCTTTGGCTATCATAAGTACGCAGAACCACGGAATCCATTTTCAGGCCTGACTTTTATTAGGCCTGAATAAGCTTGTTTTCTGATAATATTAAATATTAGGGATGCACCGATACCGATACTGGTATCGGCCCGATACCGATACGGGTATCGGCCCGATACAGATACTAGTATCGGTTAAAGTTACCCGATACCAGGAACCGATACCAGTGGCTTCACTGTCTGTGACTTGTGATTTCTGTTGTAGTTTCCTATATTGAAAACTAGGGGGAGCTATTGAGCTAAAGAGGAACAGTGTGGGTTGAGAGCTGGAGATGGTGCCAAATAGTTCATTTTATTTGGTTAAAATGTGGAAAACTGCAATAATTTCACTGTGAAATCACAGAAAATGGTTATTTTTCACCTTATATTTTAGTTTTGTGATCATTTTTATTAATTTTTTTTTTATCTAACTCAGTTATTTGTTGTAAAAAGCAGAGAAGAAATAATAAAACCTGTATTCCAATTTGTTGCATTTTTTTGTGTGGTAGAAGTATCGGTATCGGTACTCGGTATCGGCGAGTACTCAGATTTAAGTGTCGGATCGGTTTTGAAAAAAGTGGTATCGGTACATCCCTATTAAATATAAACCTTTTTTCTAAATGTCAATCATTTCACGTGTTCTTGGTTTTTCCTAGACACAGATTAAGATATATTTCAGAACATTAATTGTCCTCCTTAATTGTTCCTATTCATATCACTTCATTTGTGCACAGGCCGTTTCAGGCACATCGCATGTTTTTGCGCTTTAACAGCCGTTTCTAATGTGAGCAAAACGCTGAATGTGCAATCGGTTTTTCCTGCAGCTTCCGGCGTGAGAAAGTTCGATCTGTCTGCTGACCTGACTGTCGAGGCCAAGCAGCAGCAGCATGATGAAGAAGAGAATTGCCCAGAGTGTCGGAAAAGGCATCATGGTAACAGCCTTGGGGTATGCAATGAACGCCAGGCCTGGACCTGCAAGGGGACGGGGGGGAGGGGGGGGTGAGAGCAGACAGAAGGATGTGGGGAGGAGCAACATTAGTATCATGTGATCATTTTATCTGATCTGCATCCCTGTGGGGGAAAACAAGCCCCTGAAAGACAAGAGATGCAGAGCAAGATGTGAATAAATGATGAAATATTTCCATAAAACGGGGAACATGTCTACATGTGTCGCATGTGTTTAGATAAAGGAAGGTGTCATGGAGAAAAATCGGTCTATGCACATCTCTACTTACCTCTTATACACGCAGACACACTACTAACTGTACACACGCAACACATAACAGTTTCAAATTCATTGTTTATCATCATAAACAAACATCACAGCTTGAAACATTATAATAAAACTTTGTGCAACTGCATCTCTGTGGAAGTAAGTCCGTTATGACAGAAAAATAAAAGATGCATGTACAGTTTGTGTAGTTATTTTACAAAAAAGGGGGGGGGGGGGGATCACTGTAACCACTGCTCGAGTTGATTAGGCCCCAAATGCTCCAAAGATAAAATCAAGCACATCAAATAAATTCAGTTTATCAATGTCACTCAAGCCATTTTGCATCCTCTCTGTGAGGAAATGCAAAATGACCATAACAAAACAGCAGCAGATGCACACTGGATGATCAAGTAAAAAGCAAAGGGGGTTTGTTCGTTTCTGTTGAAGTCAGGTCGAATTTGACACCGATTCTACTTTAGGAACTGTGAAACAGAAACAAGGAAGCAGCCATAACAGCAAACAGCATCTCAGCTGATAGTGGGACGTATCAATGTGTTCCCTTTTTGTAGCAAATTATGACGAGGCATCCAACCAAACACCACGTTGACTCCAAATAGTCCCTTAGAGGGAAACGCGCTCACAGTCAACCACCTCAGAACGGTTGATTAAATATCATCGTGCCGTTTTATGAGCACATTCTTCAGAAACGTCAACAGGAAATGAATTCTGTCATCGTGCACATCCGGCCACGCAGTTACAGTTGAGACAAACTTCAAAAGGTCCACTTGATTAGGACTTCATTAGAAAATGAGCTTCTCTGACCAACATTTTCAGTCTAGTTACCAACATCAGCCCACTCGCCAAACAACATTGACATTGGACAATTCTGCAAACGCCACTGTTACGCTGGCGCTGCAGAACTGTGCAATATTTGTATCGACTGGGCTGGAAGCGTGGACTGGTTGAGCAACATGTGCTTATCTTGCAACCTTTAATTTCACACATAGTGTTAACGCCCAAGAGGTTGAAATCACTAGATTTGCATCTCAGCTGACTTCAAACAGCGTGTTGTTCAATCTGAAGAATTTAGAGTTCCACAAAAACGAGAAAAAATATTTGTTTCCAAATAAATTTCAATTGCAGTTCTTAAAAAGTAGCCTTCCATTCTGAGTAGGATCTGGCTGCAGACATCAAAATGGCGTCTAAAATGGCGTCACAACCATGACCGGAAAGACCTTGCAACCTTCGATGGAAGTAAGCGGGGGGTTGGGTGTGTGCATGCACGATTCACGGGGAATGTTCATGCTGACGTGTGTAAAGAAGTTTGCTGTGTATGTGTTGAACTATGTAAAAAGAGACGTGTTCCCGTTCTCCAAAGACACTTCGCCTCTCTTCTTTAGCTCACCGGTACCGAGTTGGAGCTCGTCTAGCTCGCACGTTACACTAAGCGGCACACTGCCAGTGCCTTTAGGCTTCCAACACACAGCGGGATTTGTAGGGGTACGTTTTCCACGAGGTACGGAGTCCACGAGCTAACGCTAAAGCTAAAACAATAGCTACAGGTTATTGTAGCTCAGTACTTTACCTTAAACTATTTTTTCTTGGCTCTGTGCGCTCGGTCCTGCTGCCCATTTATTCACACAGTGAGTAACGTTAAATTTATATATCTAACTTAAATATAATTAGGAATGTACCGATACCACTTTTTTCAAAACCGATCCGATACCGATACTTAAATCTGAGTACTCGCCGATACCGAGTACCGATACTTCTACCACACAAAAAAATGCAACAAATTGGAATACAGGTTTTATTTTTTCTTCTCTGCTTTTTACAACAAATAACTGAGTTACATAAAAAAAAAAATATATATATATATATATATATATATATATATATATATATATATATATATATATATATATATATATTAAAAAATGATCACAAAACTAAAATATAAAGGTGAAAAATAACCATTTTCTGTGATTTCACAGTGAAATTATTGCAGTTTTCCACATTTTAACCAAATAAAATGAACTATTTGGCACCATCTCCAGCTCTCAACCCACACTGTTCCTCTTTAGCTCAATAGCTCCCCCTAGTGTTCAATATAGGAAACTACAACAGGAATCACAAGTCACAGACAGTGAAGCCACTGGTATCGGTTCCTGGTATCAGGTAACTTTAACCGATACCGGTACCTGCATCGGTATTGGCACCGATATCGATACCGATACTGGTATCGGTGCATCCCTATAATATAAAGAGCACTTTAGTAAGTAATTTTATAAAACCTCTGACAGTGTGAATTAATCCCTGTGTGCATGTTTTTCAGGTGACAAAGTCTTGGAGAGGTGAGAGGAGGTGAGCAGCTGAGAAAGCAATGCTGCAGAAAATTACTTTAACCACAAAACAAAGTGTTTGTACAATGGAGTGGTATTTTTTTTACTGTCTTTCACACCAAATAATACTAAAATACTACCCAGTTCTGGATATTTTGAAACAATTATTGATACAGGTGAGGGAGTGAGCTGCTAAGTTTGTTTTCACTGTTGCTTCAGTGATTCCAGTACTTTAATTACAAGTCCTGTTTATACACATCTGGGAAAGTCTGTTAGCTACATATAAATTTATACTCCTTATACAGCCTTAAAATATTGTAGTGAATATACTTCTGCTGTTGTTAAACTAGATTTCCTGTCTGAGGTACAAATGAAATTATTATGTTTAGGGATGCTCGATATTGGCTTTTTCACCGATATCTGATATTGTCTAACTCTTAATTTCCGATACCGATATAAACCGATACCGATATAAGCGTGGTAGCCCTCATTAAAAAAAAAGAGAAACACAGTATTTAATGCAAGGTGTGCCAAATAAATAAAAAAAATATCTCTAAAACTATACATCAGATTTGTTATATTTAGACATTTTGGGAGAGAGGAGAAGTAGCCGAACAGTTTAATGTATAATATGTTAATGGTATGTAAAGGTCATGTGTGTCATCATTACAAAAACCGATACCGATATTCGCCGATATCGGCCGATATTATCGATATCGGCCGATATTATCGAAAACCGATACCCATCCCTAAAAGATTTAAATGTAGATCAACTTTGTTCCACTTGTTAAATGCACCTAAGTCTGTTCAAAATTAAGAAATAAAAGTTCGTCATGTCTGCAATTTAAAAATAAAGTTTTGGTTTAAAAAACTACTTTCGGTGGAGGCATTTCCAGTCGTGGTTGTGACGTCATTTCCTGTCATGGTTGTGATGTCATTTTCTGTCGTGGTTGTGACTCCATTTTAGACGCCATTTTGATGTCTGCAGCCATATCATCTTGTCCATTCTTGTTGCTGTTTTAACACATTTTTGTCACGTTGCACGAGTTGCATGAATCAATCAATTTTCTACATTGGATTTGACAAAACAAAGAAATTAAATCCTTGTGCAATTCTGTCAGACGACCAGAGTTCAGACTGGGCTTCTTTATCTCAATGTAAACAAAGGTTTTACAAAAGAAAAAATTATATAAATCAACAGAAATGACTTAAAGGTGCACAAAAATGGCAGTGCTAGTAGTTCTATCACAGCTTGAAAAAACAACAACAACCACTGACCAGAAATACTCCTGAGCTCGATAGAAACCACAAAAAAAGCATCAGCTTGCAAAATATACTGAATAAAAGAAGATCTCCAAACAGAACGTCAGCATGTTGAAGCCGTCACGTTGGCACAAGACGCTCTGTGCACCATCACACAACTGACTTTACACAAAGGGATTTCTCAAACGTACAGCTCTTTCTCTTTGCAAAGAAACACTGAATTCCTAGCGTCTGTCCATTGTCCACCTATGAGAGTAAACAGACCGACCAAATGTTCTAATTTTCTGCTTTCGTCAAGGAGTGTTTGATTGCGGAAGCTTCCATATTCCGATGCCGTCATTTGTGTTTAATCAAGGAATCCATTAGATTCTGCAATTCATTTCGAAATTGAGCGTAGAGGCTGATTCTCTTTTGGGTTTCGTTGCTGTTTTTTTCTTTTTTTATTACTGTTATTTAATTTGTTAACCAGGAAGCAGCACCCACCATCACTGCCGCCTTTACAGAACCCTCGTACCTGACTCTGCCACATCAGCAATGTCCACCCCTTGCTCTTGTGCCATGAAGCCCAGGACGGAAAATATTGCGAAGCCAGACACAAAACTGGTACCACTGTTGAGGGCTCCCAGCAGCAAACAGTCCCTATGTCACACATATGTCATGAGGAGGATTTGTTAATGAACACACAAGGATCCCCTTCACCCCCACTGTCTCCCCTACCGCTAAGCCCCGCCCCTGAAAACTGACGCCTCACCTGTAGCAGTTGTATTTGTACTTGTTGTAGCTCCCCAAGGACGTCATGGCGCCCAAACAGATGGCGTAGGAGAAGAAGATCTGAGTGCCGGCATCAATCCACACCTGCCAAATAAAGGGGGCGAGAGAGAGGCTGAGGCTTGCTGGGAAAGCACTGAGATGGATATGGAGGTGCCAATTTTTAAAGAAAAAATGACCAGATTTCACCAGATTTAGTTTAAAATTATTATTTTAAAATAAATACTCACTATCCAATTTGACATTTAAATGTTTGGGGTGGTTTTAAATTAAGGCTGCTGTAGAATGTAGCCTACTGATAGGGATGCACCATAACCGATACCAATACCATGTACTCATACTCATTAAAGTTAACCAATACCAGTATTGGTATTGGGCTGATACCAATACCATGTACTCATACTCATTAAAGTTAACCAATACCAGTATTGGTATTGGGCCGATACAGATACCATGTACTCATTAAAGTTAACCGATACCAGTATTGCTATTGGGCTGATACCGATACCATGTACTCATACTCGTTAAAGTTAACCAATACCAGTATTGGTATTGGGATGATACTGATACCATGTACTCGTTAAAGTTAACCAATACCAGTATTGGGCCGATACCAATACCATGTACTCAAACTCGTTAAAGTTAACCAATACCAGTATTGGTATTCGGTCGATACCGATACCACGTACTCAAACTTGTTAAAGTTAACCGATACCAGTATTGGTATTGGGCCGATACCGATGCCATGTACTCAAACTCGTTAAAGTTAACCGATACCAGTATTGGTATTGGGCCGATACCAATGCCATGTACTCAAACTCGTTAAAGTTAACCAATACAAGTATTGGTATTGGGCCGATACCGATGCCATGTACTCAAACTCGTTAAAGTTAACTGATACCAGTATTGGTATTGGGCCGATACCGATGCCATGCACTCGTACTTGTTAAAGGTAACTGATACCAGTGCAGTAGCTCTGACTACGGTCAGAAGGTGACTTCACTGACTTGTCAGTTCTGTTGTAGTTTTCTAGATTGGTGGCTAGGGGGAGCTGTTGAGCTAAAGAGGATCAGTGTGGTTAAGAGTGGAAAACTGCAATAATTTCACAGAAAATGTTTATTTTTCACATAAATATTTTAGTTTTGTGATCATTTTTATTAATATATCTAGTTTTAATCTAATTCACCCTCATTTGCTGTAACAAGCAGAGAAGAAAATAAAACCTGTCTTCCAGTTCATTGCATTTTAATTTTTTTGTGCAGTAGAAGTATCGGTACTCTGTATCGGCAAGTACTCAGATCCAAGTATCGTATCGGTTTGAAAAATAGTGGTATCACTGCATCCCTACCTACTGACATAAAGGTGCAGTGAAGAGGTCCCTTATCCAACACCTCAGATTCCCTTTGATTGTTGGAGATCACTCAACCATGGACTAATGGCCAGTGTCCAGGGAGGATCCAAACAGGAACACTGACTCTGACAGGGGATCTCTTCACCCCACTTTTATTTTGGTAGGTTACTTTTGTTTAAGGTAGTCGTGATTTCCTAAATATATGTGGTGAGAAAAAACAAACGAAATCACACCCTGTTTTTACCGTTATGAAGAGCGAAATGTCGCTGGTAATTTGTAATGTCTGCACAATTGACATTCTATAAGACATGACAGCAAAGGAGGAGAAAACATTTCTCCTCTGAGACAACTTGGATTTTAACTCCAAAAATATGGAAATTGCAGCAACTGGACACTAGTCTTGGGTGGTATTATGGTAATACCGTATACAGCCGGTGATTAATAATAGCAACGGTATCCGTTTTAGTACCGTCATGAAAAAAATGCACGGTCAGAGCTGGACTGTTGGTGAGCCGGTGGTGTGCAAGCTGTGATCTGAGCGGCTCGTTTTAATCAGCATTTCCTTGTTGCGGCGCGAGCTCGTGTTTACAGCACTTCAGTCAACAGCGGGATATTCCTCCCCCCGGGAAAGCCCACAACGTAGCCGTCTGAACCGAACATCGGCTGTAAGTGCTCATGGTGGGAGCCACGACTGAAAATGCTCGGGTCGAATTATGGTCCCAGTCCAACCCTGTGGAGGAAGTTTGACGGTATCAAAATTTGGATACCGCCCAAGACTATTGGACACTTCATTGCTCTTGCAGAATGTTTTCACTCAGACACAACAGATTTTTGCTCCCAAAAAACTTGAGAAGAACTAAAAGAACTCATTGGACCTTGTTTTTTTTTTAAATTTTCCCAATGCCGTCTGCTTTACTCCTGCAATGAAGTGACATTTTCACCAAATATGACAAAAACTTGTTTCCAAGTTCAGTTTTAGCTTGAAGTATTTTTAACGTCTTGGCCTAGATTTCGCTCCACTGTCAAGTTCTTGTATTTTCCAGCTTAAATTTGGAAACTTTACGAGCGGCCAGATGGACCTGACATGCTGAGAACACTGCACTGACAAAGTTTCAGCTAAACCAGCGGAGGGAATAATGTCTCTAATTAGAGATCAGTGATGGGGTTTTCGTGCTAGAACAGTTCCATACCTCTGGGTCCTTCAGGCGATTGAGGTCAGGATACAGGTAGAACTTGATGCCCTCAGCAGCACCTGGCAGAGTCACACCACGGATCAACAAGACGATGAGCATGACGAATGGGAACGTGGCCGTGATGTAAACCACCTGAGGGTGAGCACGCACGCACACACACACACACACACACACACACACACACACACACACACAGAGAACATCCACGTGATGCAAATGCATCTTCATGCTCCAGTTTCAAAATAACCATCATTTTAATTGCTAATGATGTCATTGCAGTAAGCGTGTTTTGGAAACATGTAAAATTTGGAATTTACGTTTGGATTATTGACCAGAGATTAAGAGTCAGACCACAGGCGGTCCCGTCGATCAATAGCAGTGACATTATCCGCTGTGTGGACAGCGGTGACCTCACTAGGCCTTGTAGGAGTGATTTTATTACAACCCAGAACAATTAGAGACCATATATCAGACTAGAGCAATCGATAAAGAGCGCCGAGGCGAGGCTATAAAAATAAGACTTTGACCGATTGTCACTGGACTTGGGGAAATTCTGTTATCTTTTTAGTGTAGCAGCTATTCACCTAGAAAGACGAGGACTTTAAACAGAAAAACAACCAGAATGTGCAACAGCTTCATGTCACCTGGTTGTTCCTACCAACACTCGTCTGGACAAACAAAACACAGCGTGTTTCTGAACACATCCCAACAGGGTTGAGTAGTTTTATGTGAGACAATCATTTTAATTCTAATGTATTTTTAGGTATAATATGATGGTAACTCAAACAACGGGTTGTTAAAGGCACACTATGTAACTTTTTCATATTTTTAAATCTTTTTCTTGAGCCAGTATGTGCCAAAAACGAAAGTCACTCAGCCACATCTGCTGCTTGGATCCAGAATACCACGTTTGCAACTTTTGAGTCTCCGGTCCGGTGCCCTGAAGTCTCACAAAGTCACGTATCTCTCGAGGGTTAGGCTAACCCAATGTGGCTAGCTGTTATGCTAGCTCCAGAGTGTTTTTAGCTCATGATTCCTGATTTTTTTTCCATCTCTCCCTGCTTGAACACAGCTGATTTCTTTGACTGAGTGATGAACCGCTCCAGTAGAAAGCAGTGAAGGCTGAGGAGACATTTCAACTAGTGCTGTCAATCGATTAAAATAAATGTACTAATTAATCGCAAATCTGAAAGAAATTAATTGCGATTAATCGCATTTAATGGCTTCGTTTCAGAAAAAAGAAATTACATGCAGTTTACAAGGTCCATCCAAGAAATATGTCAAAATGTTTTTAAAAAAATCATTTTTAAAGCTTTTATAATTGATGAAAAAATGCATTTAAATTGCATTTCAGTTCAAAACAGTTGAAAAACAAAAATTCCTGACTAAAACTGGACAGACCCTAAATACAGTACTTTATGAATCTATTAGTTTATTTTATGTACAATCTCAGAAGGGTGTTGTTTTAAAATAGTAATAAAAGATTTCCAACATGTGGAAACACTATGAGAGAATCATTTTTTGCAGTGTTCAATCTGACCCACGGTCTGCCTCGTTTTCAATGAGGGATCAGAGTCAGGTCTCTGTTGTTTAAAGACTAGTGTGGGAATGGGATCGCCTCAGTTTGGTACTGGTTTTACTTTTCAGATAGGGCTAGGGTCTGGGTTTGTCGTACCGAGCCGAACTGAAACCTCCGCTCGGACCTCGGTGTCAGACCGGGACTGGAGCCGTAACACCTGCTCCCTGCTGAACTGAATCAAACTGGACCGTACGGCGAGAAAGGAGCAGGAATAAACCTTAAAGGCTAGAGACCGTCCAGTTTCACTGCCGATTACTTTCGGTTTTCACGGTGGAAAGAGCGGAGAGTTGAGTTCCGCTACCGGGTAGACGGGTGAACTGATGAGATCCGGGGAGTGGGTGGGGCGGGCTGGAGGGAGGACACGGGCTGCGTCAAGAAGCTGTAGGAAATCTGATGCTGACAAGCGCTCTGCGTTGTTTCAAACACAAGTTGCGTTAATTGCATTTTTTTTTACGTGTTATATCTTCCAAATTAATTATCGCAATTAACGCGTTAAATTTCCCAGCATTAATTTCAACAGTTGGATTTAGGTGTTTCTGAGCAGAAACAATGGTGCTAACGTTTTTACGACAGTGATTTAAAACGGACACTAGGGGGTGCTAAGAAGAAGCAAAACTGCATAGTATGCCTTTAACATGTTACTGAGCACATTAAAGCTTCTCTCGTCTGATTTTAACAGCTTATTGTTGGATTTACTTTTATTTAAAACAGAACTTTTGCATCCGATTTTTTTTGTCCCCACCTCTCCCTGCTGTGCTAAAGCTTTGCCTTCAAACATCATCAAAGCTTTGACCTTTAGAAGAGGCTGTGAGAAAGTCAAATTCAATCAAAAGTATTAGGAGCCAAAATGAATTGGGGTTTCTAAAATAAATGTCCTGTACTGTCAGGGTATGGTGAGAGTTGTAGCAAATGTGGCAAAAGGAATTATCATTCAAGTTACAGAGTTCTACATTCTGTCTGCAAAGAAAAAATAAGGAATTCAAACTTAAAGCTGTGCTTCCAGAGGCATCATCAACCCAGCCAGAAATTCAAACAAAAACTAAATGTTGGGCGTGGCTTTAATTCTCCTCGTCAGACCACATAAAAACAATAACATGAGCATTCTGTTGTGATGCACTTTAAAAAACAACAGTCTGGTTCATATCTTCTTTTAGGTTCTGCAAGTTGAGGAAATATAAAAATTGCAGGATAGAAACCAGGTGCAGTACATGACCTAAAACCTACCTTTCCAGTGGACTTCACACCCTTCCAGATGCAAAAGAAGCAGATGACCCAGACGAGCAGTAAACACAGGGCCAGGTCCCATTTAACAGGGCCCATCTCCTCGATGCCACTGGTGATACCCAGCACATTATGTCTGCAGCACAAAGCAGTGATCAGAGTTCAGGTTCCCATGACAAAATGCCATGAAAGTTGTGTGTGGGAATGCATGCGTGTTTTTATGCAACTTACTCCCAGAACTCTGTGACGGGGGAGGTGAAGTTGGAGGCGTTGGCAGCCAACCAGATGGTTTTGTTCTTGCGGTAGGTGTCCTCGATGCAGTGATCTGTGTTCCAGGGCTGCTTGCACTTGGCCCAGGGCAACTCTGGCTGGAAACACTGGAAGGAAAGAGAAAAATGAGCACAAGCATCCCTAGAGTGTTTCTCAAAGATGAAACTGACAAGACCCTCTCCCCCGCTGAAAAAAAAGTAACATTTTAATGTTGTTATCACCTGGAACAAGTAGTAGAGACCCCAGGCCAGGATGACGATGTAGTAGATGTTCAGGAGGGAAACGATCACAATGGAGGCGTAACCGATGCCTAAAACACAAAAAGAAAGGGTTTAGACAATTTTAACAAACATCACTGTGACTTGGCTATTATGGGATCGTTTGAAAATTCAAAGGAGCAAATTTTGCTTCAATAATTGACCTTTACAAGTATTTATATTTAACATGGGCACTTCAACAAGAACAGACAATATGTCACCGAGTCGTATTAGGATGTCAACTACTTTCTGAAAAAGTGACATCTTTTATGACACTGAGTATAAGAAGAAGACTTCCACTGGATTCTGATTGGTCAGAAAAAACGATATGCATTAAAGGTTAAATACATGAAACGTCTCTAAAAGTCTCAATTAAAGGTGCAATAGGGAATGTGCAAACAAGCTAGGGCTAGCTAGATTACTCAAACACGTCTCAGAGCTGTCGCCCCTCCTGTCAGCTATAATCCTAGGCCACGCCTCCTCCAGACATGGGACCATGAATTGCCACAGTAACCAGAGCAAAACACCAGCCGCTGAATCCCTGGTGTTCCTCTTTCTACGTCCAAACATTTTTATTTTCTCCTACTTGAAAAGGCATTTTTCTTTTGGGGATTCTGGTATTTTTTCCTAAAATTGAAGCGCTAACAAGCTTTTGAAAAGTGTGAGGGATGTGGTCCGTGGATGTCAACGGCTGTAAATTGAAACTCTTATCTTCAGCGAGAGAGATGTGGCGCCATTTCCGGTAAATTTCTATGACATTTTAACAGTTTGGGAGAGGGGGAGGCATGCGATTGGTCTGCGCGTGGTGGGGGGTGCACACTGTAGCTCCCTGCAGCAGCTCCACTTCCTGAAGCTGTCGCGGGAGGCGAGCAGCACCATTTCGCTGTGGTTTTATGAAAGGTTGACAGCTTTGGGGGCACTAATTGGCTCGAGAGCCAGAAATAGCCGGCCACCTATTGTAAAATGTCCTTTCTGGCAAACATAATAAGGTTTTTGGCGTCGACGTTAGAATATTATGATTCTGAGAACATGTTACAGCATCGTAGGAGGAACATCTACCGAGTGAAGAGTTTAAAGTACACTGTAAAGAAAAATGTAATTTTTACAGTAAAAAACTGGCAGCTGTGGTTGCCAGGATAATTACGTAAAAAATACTGTGCACATGTAAAACATTTTTACATAATTAGATGAAATAATACAGATAAAAAGTCAAACGAGACACTGAATTTTTCTGGCAACCACAGCTGCCAGTTTTTTATAAGAGTACCTGGCTGCAGACACAAGATGGCGGACAGCAACCTCCGTATACCGTACCGGAATTAGTTAGGGTTAGGGTTAGGGGTAGGGTTGTTGACCTTGCTTGAAATCCCCACAGCCAATCTAGAAAAAGGATATTCGCTTCCGGTACGGAGAAATACGTCACTTCCGGTAGAGAGCTTCCGGTACGGTAGTACGAGAGTGGCTGTCCGCCATCTTTATCCGCCATCTTGTGTCTGCAGCCAGGTGCCTCTCGTTTTTTACTGTAAAAATGTAAAAAAATTTTTTACAGTGTACGCCATTATTAACTGATTGAGGCACTTTTCTTTTAGTGCTGTGAAATTATCTAACATTCAGCAGATGTCTGAAAATGTTTATTTAATTAGGCCCGAGCAGCGAAAGCGCTGCGAAGGCCTCTTGTTTTAAATTATTGTTCACTTTTTGCAAAAAAAAAATTGCTGTTTGCAACCAAAGCAGTGTTTTTTCTATTATTTTGTTGTTTTACTCATCAGTCTACGCAGTTTTAAGATAAAGGCTCCATAGCATCTAATATTTTTCCTTCGTGAACACCTGACTAGAATTTATTTTAGCCGACTCAAGGTCCAAACCAGTATCGTTTGAAACCTTTAAGTAAAGCCGTCAGATGCGTGTCAGTGCGTCACTACAGATCTTGACATCAAGCTAGCTGTAAACACAGGATCAAGGCTGTGTGTGTACTTTTCCATTCTTTTACTTCAAGGACAAAAAAAATAAATACCCCCCAAAATTAGAGCAGGTGTACGAAGTGGGATTTGGATCACAGTGGATTAGGATTTAGGTCAGAGGGCACGCAGTCGCCACCGGTCCTCGGGAGGATATTACAGCACACTTTGTATGTGTTTAGGTGCAGCCGACAGAGACCACTCATCCAAATTAATGTCCTTCAACGTCACTGGCCATCTGTGAGCGAGTGTGTGTGTGTGTGTGTGTGTGTGTGTGTGTGTGTGAGAGAGAGTTGAGAAGTGTCTGCATGAATTATAGAGAAACATCCTCAGCCTTGTTCACCATCTGTGTGTCTTCAGCATGAATATGAATGTGTGAACTACTTCACCACCACATCATGTCCTTCTAATCACTTGGTAATTAGCAGCTGCCACACATCTACATTTCATAACACACACACTTGCTCGGATCACATGGTACGGTGCTGATCAAACAAACAGATTCGTCCGCCTCCATGATGTCACTCCTTCAGCTCGTCTCATGACCCTGCCTGACCTTGGGTGGTCTAGTGTAATAGATGATAATAGATGTCTGTTGTGGCTGTTCAGTGTGTTTTAATGCACTAGAGCTCCACATGCTCTCATTTTTCCATCTGTCTAATAGATCTAACACATTTTCTTATTTCTCACTTTTTTTCTCAACTCAAACTGCAGTCAGAACTTGTCCAACAGACCGGTTTGTCAACACAGCTCTGACCTGATTAGAGAGGAAACTGATTAGATTTGTGTCGTTGCCGCAGTTCGTCGGTTGTTTAATGATGCAGCTGCACTACTCGTCCCTTCTCTTGTGTTTCTTTATGAAAAGATGAGTCTAACACATCAGTTGTCCCTCTGTGTTTTCCGTTTGTTCAACTGTTAAAGGTGCTCTACCTAATCTGAAAAACAAATGAGCTAAAAAAACATTTTCTATGCCTCTTAACAACGTTCTAACATAGTATATATTGTGGCGATTGTCCCTGTTGTCCCGCAGTTCTCTAAAAACCTCAGCCAATCACACGTTTCAGACCGAAAGCAACTATTGGACAATCCGGCGGTCTGTCTAACTGAAGCGCCTCACTTCCTTGGATCCTCCATTAATGTGTGCTGGTGCATTTTTCAGCAGAACATCCCAGAAGTGAGAAAAGGAGAGAAACAGCTGTTAGCGCTTCAATTTTAGGAAAAAATACCAAAGTCCAAAAAAGAAAAACACCTTTTCAGCTAGCAGAAAACTAGCCAGTATTTATTTTGCAGAAAAGAGTATTAAGAATTATTAATAATAGTCATTATACAAATCCATCTAACCCGTTATTCATCAAATATAAAATAATGAAATTTCATGATTTGGTCAATTGGAAAATATTACAAACTATGTACAAAGCTAGTACAGATACTCTGCCTATAAATATTCAGAAGATGTTCGAAATGAGAGAAAGC
>SSNR01000159.1:345354-361234 GCA_006937965.1 Callopanchax toddi
CCCCCCCCCCCCTCCCCTCCGATTTATTTCTAGACCCGCCACTGCTAAGCACACAAAACTATTTAAATGTTTTATTTTTGCGCTCTAAATTAGGGATGCGCAATATAAAAGGGCTTTTACCGAAGGAATCATAGGAAGCTTTTCATCTTTTGACAGTTCACACAGGAATTAAAACCATCTGGAGGTCGTAGAACTGCTTCTTGACATCTCTATGCTAGAAACCATCTTTAACTCTGATTGGTCAAAACGACTTTAAAATGTGGCTGTTTGAGTAAATAAGCACAACTCATTATTAAGAATGTGGTCATTTAAACAACAGTTCTTAATGTTAGTTTCCAAACCCTCCTGGTTTGTATGTTCAAGAGACTCTCTATGTTAATGCAAGTTGTCATAATTATTTAACAGAATGAGCAGAAAGTGGTAAAGCTTTGGTTCTACTAATATAAATTGTGCTAAAAAAGAAATGCTTATTTTAAAAACATTTTATAAATATGGCAATGTCTGCTCCGTCTTTTTTTTAATTATTTTTTTATACTTTGCATTTGGTAATGTGGTCGATTTCCCTTAGTAAACATTAAATAGCCTTGAGTGTTGACGTTTGTATAGGAGATATGGGAACTTTGGCAAAAACACTTTTTGTAAAACAATAATCTGCAAAAGTAATGATGAATTCTAGAAGGAGCATTTATTTTATGGAGAATATTTTAAACCTTATTCGTTGTAACTTTCTTATCCAGGTCCAGGGGAAGTCTTTGGGTCAGAATTAAGACTTTTTTTTGGGGGGGGGGGTAAAGGAAGAATGGAGTCTACTGAATCCAATTCTATTAGAATCAAATTGATTTGAAGTCAATTGGCCTGAATCAGGAGCCGTTATAAATTGAATTTGTTGCTGTTTGTAAAGTGTGTCTGGATCATTTCTGCACTGAAAAAAAGAAAACATTGGTCTAACCTAAAAAAACAACAGGGGTCTAACTTTAAAAAATTCAAGTAATCAGTCACAAGTAATTTAATTAGGTTTATCCAAGTGAATCTTTTTAAGTTTACGTTGAACAAACTTAATAAATTCACTTTGAAAGAACTTAATTTAATTACTTGTGACCGATTACTTCAATTTTTTAAAGTTAGACCCCTGTTTTCTTTTTTCAGTGTGTTGTGAAATGGTGCTCTAGAAATAAGAGAGAATGAATCTCGGGCTATAAAAAGGCATTTTCTGACATTTTCAGTGCATTTCTTTAATAAAGGATTACCATCAGCTTCAGAGAAATAAACAAGTTTACCTCCTTCAGGAATGATGTGCTATAACAGCTAGTCTGAACATACACTGTAAAAGTAAACATTGGTCTAACTTTAAAAAATTGAAGTAATCGGTCGCAAGTGATTTAATTAGGTTTATCCAAGTGAATCTTTTTAAGTTTACGTTGAACAAACTTAATAAATTAACTTTGAAAGAACTTAATTTAATTACATGTGACCGATTACTTCAATTTTTTAAAGTTAGACCCCTGTTTTCTTTTTTCAGTGTAGACAATATCAACCTGTAGGACTGCCACCTTAAAACACATCCGTCTGTCTCCAAAGGTTTCTAGCAGTTTGTGGAATATTATTTTACGCAGCCGTAAATTTCACATGACGTGATTCTACAATTAGCCTGGATTAGCCTTTAGCTCATTAATCCCACTGGACATAAACTAGTTCCTCAAACGGGCAGTTCAGAAAACCAGGGGTAGTTCATAATTATTTAAAACTTTTACGCACAAACATATTTGAAAATGGCAGAAAACTCCCTTTAAACAGAAATATAATGCACATTTTTTACTTATTTAACAGGAGCCAGAATTAGCTGTAGTGCTAATTTACATCCGTGGTCTTGTGCAAATACAGCCAGAGTTAACACCTTTAAGGAACAAAGCTCGCCCTTCCTCAAAACCCTCACTGTTACTTCACACCGGATGTGGTTGCAGAATGTTTCCGGTACTTTGCCTCCGCGGGAGCGCCAAATCTCGGTGGTTCACGCGATAACAGGTACGTGTATAAACAGCAGCTGGTAAACAAAAGCTCCAAAAGCTTCTCGTTCTTTTGTTGAGGATTATTTATTCACGTGGCTTGTTTATGTTTATGCTGTTTGTCTTTTAAATATCCAAATCGTGTTAACATTAGCAATAGGGATGTACCGATACCACTTTTTTCAAAACCGATCCGATACCGATACTTAAATCTGAGTACTCGCCGATACCGAGTACCGATGCCGATACTTCTACCACACAAAAAAATGCAACAAATTGGAATACAGGTTTTATTTTTTCTTCTCTGCTTTTTACAACAAATAACTAAGTTAGATAAATATATATATATATATATATATATATATATATATATATATATATATATATATATATATTAAAAGATGATCACAAAACTAAAATATAAGGTGAAAAATAACCATTTTCTGTGATTTCACAGTGAAATTGTTGCAGTTTTCCACATTTTAACCAAATAAAATGAACTATTTGGCACCATCTCCAGCTCTCAACCCACACTGTTCCTCTTTAGCTCAATAGCTCCCCCTAGTGTTCAATATAGGAAACTACAACAGAAATCACAAGTCACAGACAGTGACGTCACTGGTATCGGTTCCTGGTATCGGGTAACTTTAACCGATACCGACATATACAGCATCCCTAGTTAGCAATGTAGCTAAAGGTTTTATGTTGAAAAAAAAAACAGATGCACTTCGCCCGCTAGCGTCTCACTTCCTGTCTGGCGCACGTAATGTCTTTAACTTGATGAAGATCCACGACCGCATGCGGTGTCCGGAAAAAAAATGATGTTGCGCAACTTTGTTCCACAACCGCACCGCAGCCGGTGTGAAGGCTCCGATTGGACTCCATGCTTTTTCATCCTTGAGGAGTCCGCACCGCACACGGTGTGAAGTAGCCTTCAGAGTCCAGAGAAGTCTTTGGTCTGAAGACGATGAGTCTGAGATCAGACTGGACCTAAACTCTGAACTCAAACCACTTCAGGACCCGTCCAGTGCCAGCACACACTTACTTCACTCACCAACCACTTACATAACTCACTCTCCTATTTTAAGACCATGAACATTTCCACTGGACTGACCGCCTATTAAGTCCACTCATCCATTACTTTACTCTGCCTCCATCATTCTGCTCCACATTTCTTTCACGCTTTTGTTTTGATCCATTTTACTCCTCCTCCACATTCGTTCTCGTCTTCATCTTCAGAGAGCTCGTCAAAATCAGGCATTATAATGTTGCTAATTGGTTGTTTAGGTCTTTCAGCTGATTAGGTTCAAATCTATTATTTAAGTCATTTTAATTCAAGTCTTAAAAATGAGAAATGTGTAAATGTAGAGCTGAAACTAATGTTAAGAAAGCAGACAGACAGGTTTTTAGTAGAGTTTTTGCCTTGTGCTGTTTAACTTTTAAAAACTATTTCCTGGCATTTTATTTCAGTGTCATAACAAAGAAAAGTGATCAAATTAAAAAAAAACTGGAAGAAGATAAATAAATTCCTACTGGTGTCAAACATTAACAGAAGTAAGAAGCAAAAGTTTTGTAAAGGAGGAAACAAAGGGTAGAAAGTGAAGTGAATGTATTTACTAAATAAAAATGCCACACAAGGTGATCAATGGCAAAAAGCACTTTCTGTTCAATAAAACAAAAACAGGAAGTTTTCATGACTTCCTCTGATATCTAACCAGGTGTTGGCTCTTATTTACATTTTCATTTCTGCAGAGAAAGAAGACATTTCTGTTTCCACATGGACTAAAGCTAAGATTTATATCTGCTCTCCGTCCAGGCACGACGCATCATGTTTTTTGTAACCAAAACATTTGATTCCATAACACATCACGAACTAGAAAAATTCATTTCATTTCTGTCCAGAAGCAGCTACATGTTGGAACAATGCTCAAGCCTTTTCCCCCTTTCATTCTGTATTCGTTTCTATTCAGATTGATGGAAAGTTTTAAATGCTAACCTGGTAATATTGCACGAACACTGCTGCACACTTCTGACTTACTCTGAGCCAGAAAGTCAAAGTCATGGGACCCAAAACCAGTCAAAACAGCTAAAAATAGCACAAAACCTTCTGCTTTGATAGCTCAACCTTCAGGCTCTGAAATGTTTTTGTTTCCCCAAAAAAGTCACACTATGTTTCTCAGAGATTTAAACAAAACTAACTTGTTTTTCATCACTTATCTCTCTAATAGGGCCAAGTATTTTGCTAAATTTGTGAAAATGTTCTCGCAGCAGTTTAGTCACAAACACTCATTAACCCCCCCGATTATCTTGGTTTATATTACTCTAAAAAAACCGCTGAAATACCCCGCTACACCACTAGGAGGCGAGAACATCCACAATTATGACAAATCAAGATACAGAGAAAGAACATTCTACGCTTGGCTGAAGATTCTCACAAAACTCATGTTTTTATTAACAAAGCTGAAATTTTCCTTCCAGTTATCCATCGCAGTAAAAAGATCGGATAAAGTGAGACAAACATGGAAAACTTTTTTGTTATTTTGCTGGTTTTCCATTTGAAAACGCCGACTGATCCCTGCTGCTGTTTGGACTGTTCATTTCACTGAGAAATAAAAGGATTTTCTCTCTCTTTTTTTTTAATACGGTTTCGCAGAGGTGCTTTGTGAAAATGGCTGCATACATTTTATTAATAAGATGACTACAATTCTACTCATTCCAAAACTAAAAGGAGGTGAATTTTCCCAAGATTATCGATTTCTGGTTAATCGGGGGCCAAATTTCAAATGAAATGTTGACATTTTATTTCTACAGCAATAAATGTAATAGGTTACTTTGGCTAAATTTATGGTAAAATCACAATACAGAGAAGCTGGACAACTAAAAATGGAAGAAACTGAATTTTGGGGAAAAACAAACAGATTTCATAAGGACTTATAAGGTTTATATTGATTCTGCTTTGAACAAAATACAAATGTTTGGTCTATGGATGCACTTTGGATTACTTCTGTTTCGTTGTTTCTATGTAGATCAATATTCTGAGAATTTCTGAGATCATTTTTCTTTGCATAAATGTTTTTCAGAGTTTGGTCTATGAGGGACAGCTGTTAGGACTTTTCATGAAATCTCACCTCCAGCTGTAATTCACAGCTTTAGTTTTAAGCAGTGTTAATTTCGTAGACGAAATATTTTCGTTTCTTTTTTCTGAACAAAAACTAACCCTAACCCAAGGCTCTCGATTTACCGGTCGGTCTACGTCCCAAACCTCACCTGGTCATGAGCTTTGGGTAGTGACCGAAAGAACGAGATCGCGGATACAAGCGGCTGAAATGAGTTTCCTCCGCAGGGTGGCCGGGCTCAGCCTTAGGGATAGGGTAAGAAGCTCGGACATCCGGGAGAGACTGGGAGTAGAACCGCTGCTCCTCCATGTCGAAAGGAGCCAGTTGAGGTGGTTCGGGCATCTGGTCAGGACGCCTCCTGGACGCCTCCCTCGGGAGGTGTTCTGGGCATGTCCTGCCGGCAGGAGGTCCCCAGGTCGACCCAGGACAAGCTGGAGGAAATACATCTTCAGTTTGGCCTGGGAACGCCTGGGCGTCCCAGCTGAGGAGCTGGTGGACTTGGTCGGGGAGAAGGTGGCCTGGGCTGCCCGACTTGGAATGCTGCCCCCCGCGACCCGGATAAGCGGAAGAAGGTGAGGCGAGGAGGCGAAAACTAAACGAAATTCAAAAAAATAAAACGGAAAAAGACTAAAGACGAAGACTAAATTAGCCGACGTTGTCGTCAGGAACGAAAGACGAGACGAGAATTGACAGTGACGAAATCCAATCAGAAAACGAGAAGAATTTGACGAACATACAAAAGAACCAATCAGCAATTGGAGGAGGCGGGACTAGAGAAGGGAACCAATCAGCAAACGTAACAGGTGGAAGTAAATGAGAAGGGAACCAATCAGAGTCCACCTTGTCGGGACGTGCCGGAGTTTGTAAACAGCAGAGCAGACTCCGACAGGAACAGACTTTATTAAAAGTGGGTCACATGAACAGAACGGAGGCGGAGTTACGACGCTAATTTAAGATAATGGTGGTGAATGCAGCAGAGGATCAAACAGCTGTCAGGGAGACAGGAAACATGGAGTTATGGAGTGAAATGACCGAAGACGGAGCGTTGTGGCGATCACGTTCTGTGGGAGGAGACGGACCGCAGCGTGAGAACAGCTGATCAGACTCTGAGTTAAAGCCTCACGCAGAGTTTTGATCTGATGTCATGAGCAAAGTTCTGACAGTTTGCATTATTATGGTATTTATTTTGCTCAGTTTTTGCTCAGGATCACTAGTCATCCTGACAGAACTCAACACACACTAGAATATTCATTACAGACCTTTGTGATTGAATTAATAAGAACATATTAAAGGTCTCTAAATAAGATAATATTTAAACTACTTCCTCACATTTTCAACAAAAATAGTTTATTTTAAAAGTGAATTTAGTTTTTTTCTGAAGATTAGTCTTGGAAAGGGGTGTGTCTTATAATTGGGGTTGTCCTATATTCAAGTCAATACGGTAGTTAACAATATTGGGAACGTTATTAAAGGGCATATTTGTTTATTAATACTTAATAATGCACTAACATTAATAAAAGTAAGGTGTTACCCCAATTCCTTTAAAGAAATGTAAAATAATTGCACCAGAGGAAAAAATATTAATATTAGTGAAATATGCCTATTTTATATTTAGTCGACTAAAACTAGACTAAAATGAAAAAGAATTTTAGTCAAAAGACTAAAACTAAATAAAATTCAGGCCAAAATTAACACTGGTTTTAAGATCATTCCAAAGTTTGTTTCAGAACCAGAAAAGAATTAAAAAGCACCTCCAACACTTTACAAAGTAAACTGAAATCTGACAACAAAACCAAGATAAAAGCGTGGGACAGCAGTGAACCAGTGGAAGGCTAAACTGGTCATGATGCTTCATTTGTTGCTGACATTTTCCTCTGAGTTTTTCTCAGAAGAAGCAGAAGATCTGCCTTTATGTCTGCGGGATTTCCAAAACAAAAGCTCAAATCTTCAACAAGCTACTGAGGAAACTTTACTGATGAAAGTCAAGAGCAAAGAACAAAAAAGACCGTTTTATCCCCACGGTCCTGATGGAATAATGGAATAATCCCAAATTCTAAAAAGCAGGAATGTGGTTGTAAGAGTATTCTGACCTCTTTTAGGAGCTTTCTGATTAAATGGATGAATCTATTTAAATGTTGCAACAACATTACGTCTTTTTGGGGCTTCATGAGGCGTCATTAACTAATAGTACCTTTATTAGCCACCAGGGGGTGCTGGATTGCCACATTCTTCACTCATCTTGTGCCAAAATGTTTGACGCCCATCGTCCTGAGGTATGAAGATATGCACTCCCGGCATGAGGACAGTAACTGATAGTGCTTCTAATAACATTATGCTTTCCTCGGTGCTGGGTGTTGCTGCTCATCCTCACTGCTCCACATTCAGCTGCCAAGAACAACTCCAGCTTTCAAAGCTCCTAATTACAACAAAAATCATACAGGATTAATGGGGCGGCTCTAATTTGAAAGCGAGAGTGTGCGTGTGGGTCAGTGGTTCCCGCTGTTTAATATGTACAGCAGCGACGGCGGGGACCGATCTGAAGTCAAGGGCGTTCGGTCGTAAAAAAAAAAGGTGCAAATCAGCAGCTGATGGAAATCAGCCTGGTGGTGTTTTTATTCCCCGTGTCGGTGCAAGTTCTCGTTTCTCAGTTTATGTTTGTAGAAACGACTCTGGGAAAGTTTATCGCTGAGATTTCACCCAACACACACACACACACTTAGAAACCTCAGGTTACAGTCTTGCTAAATCATTTAACAAGAGACAAGTCTCCAGTTGAAGCTTTCAGGTTTAACAGACAAACAGGAAGTCAAACCAGCATGTTTCCACTAATATAAATATCTGCTCTTATCAGATCCGTGCAGCCCGTTTAACATGTTGCATCTTTAAACTTTGACAGGCCAGAGGGCATCATAAGTGACCTAAATGCAAATGATCTAGAGGATCAGTCTGAGTCTTGAATCATGCACACTGTAAATGTGTCAGAGGGGGTTTCTTCACACGGGACAGTAGTCTATTAATGATTCATCGCCTCATTCCTCACATCCCTTCTTGAATGCAGACAGATCAAACTTATGAGGCATCAGCTGGATGCCATCCGGAGCACGCAGATCCAAAACAGACACATATCAGTGTGACAAGGACTCACAGCAGGCCAGATTAAAGCCAAGAGCAGACTCACACACAAACAGGAGTCAGCATCGTAACAACTCTGAAAACATCTCAACGCTGGATATTTAACCTGAAATGTTGATCTTCTTCATCAGGTTGATGGAATACTAATTTATGAACTACATGCTAACTGTGTTAGAAACCTAACATTAGGAGTGTTGAGGTAACAAATAAAAATATCAGAGGTGCACCGATTCTGGTTTTGAAGGCCGATTCTGCAGAATCCTGATCTGATTTTGACCAAATTCAACTTTTTTCAAATAATAGAATTAACAGGATTTTAATAAACTTTTGAATTCCGACTCTAATGGAAGACGTGTTATCGCCAACATGACTTAGTTGTGGAAAGATGTGGAATTTCTTATTGTTGCTTGGCAACCGTGTTTTCACGGAGCATAAAAAACAAACGGAATGCTGAATATTTGCAGTCATCCAGTGGATTTTAAAAATATATATTTTATTTGAAATCAACAAAAAGCGGCCATGCAGCTGATTAAAGATCAACCAATCAGGAGTCACCATACTAAAGACCGTGTCTGCCTGTTTAAGGTGCGCCAGACTCGAGCTGGTAAATTTCCATCATTGAACCGGATCCAAAAACGGAACCAAACGCTTGCAATCAGAACCCAGACCTCAGATGAACCCTGGGCTTCTCACTAAACGCTGTTTCTGATAACAGGACGCGACTCGTTTCGTTTAACTTTGAAGCGTTTCGGGTGATGATCTCCTTCTAATAGTGTCGCGTAAAAGCGCGCAAAGTGTGGGGATTAAAATGTTATTTTGTGGTAATAAAAAGGGAATTAATGAAAGCAGGAAGCGAAACAATAGAGAGAAGCAGAGAGAGAGAGAGAGAGAGAGAGGAGGAGAGGAGTGCGCTCGGTGCCTTCAGCGCGTCGGACGCACGGAGCATCTCCTCCTCCTCTGTGCGCTCCGAGCGCCTCACTTCCCCATTCTGGATCAGATCAGAACCAAACAGCCTGGCTCTTTCAATAAATTACATATCTGATCCTATAAAAACGGCGTTTAAACCCTAATGAGGATCAAATGAGACACGAGCAGAGGGCTAGAATGAACCTAATGTTTCAAAAATAACTCCAAACGCGACAGCAGATTCAGATCGGAGCGTTCAGATAGTAAATATAAAGAATGAATGCACAAAGAAACACATTCCTGCAGGAGTTCACGAGAAATCAGGGAAAAAACACCAAGAAACCACGCACTGACGAGCCGCTTCATCCGTGCACGAGAGAAACTTTTGATGCTCTTTGAGGTCTGCAAGGAAACTGTTTCACTTTCAACATCATCATCCGGATGAAAAGCCCCGTGTTCTCAGAGAGAGGACTGAAAGCAGCTCCCTCCTTTACCTGCTACGTTGATGTGATGTTTTAGATGCTTTTTGTCCTTTTATTGTCCTCAGCGCGCGGTCCCCGGTCCGTTCCGTGTGCTCCGGGTCCTCCCGTGTCCGGTGGAGCCACTGAGTCCTGGACGCGTCGGGAGCTTTTATTTTAGCCTATTTATAAGCTCCTGTTTCTGACCTTTGTCTCTTCAAACCGGGGGACCAGAGACATCAGCGGCAGTGGAAAATCACCGGCCTGCCTCCTCAGAGCAACAGGAAAGCGCTGTTTCTGGTGCCTTCACGGACCGGCGGAAACCTCGGATATTTTGCAAAGTGCGCACTTAAGAGAGCGGAGCGCCGCAAAGCGGAGCGTTCTGCGGGCTTTGCGGGTGACTTGAGTTCTTTAACCCGAGCGAACCGGTGGCGCTGTTTTCTCTGAGGAGGTGAAAATGTTTCTTTAGGGGAGTTTCAGAACTGTGCTAGACTGTGCAACGCACAAGCACGCGCACGTGCGTTTCCCCTCTCATCGCGTTGATGATGGGTAGAAAACGCACGTGCACAGGCCCACGCGGGATGCGTTTGTGTGACAAATCCACAAAAGTAAAACTGCGCGCATTTCGCGGATTTTGAGACATTCTCGCGGTCTTTTTGTATCACTGGGATTTACGAGGAGCACGTGAACGCAGCACAAAGAAGATTTAAAGCGACAGCTCCTCACAAAGCCACTCTTCATTATGACTTTAATTAGGAAGACTCACTGTTTTGGTTGTTTTGTTGACATGCAGCATTATTTTTATTTATTTTATTACTTTTTTTTTTTTTTTTAATAAAGAGACGTCCCGAGGAAAAGGAAATATGATTTTCTTGCAGATGGTTAAAAATACTAATGAATAATAATGGATTAGAGTTCTAGCTCTTCTCATGCACCCATAGTGCGTCAGAGGATCAGTCATGGGAGCTGATACAGACTCAGACTGTCACAAAAACTGGATTTTACCCTTGATACCAAAAACAACCAGGATCAAATTACTTTTTTATACTTAACAACTTTCTCTTCAAAGCTGCCAAAACATGGGATCATCTGATCTGACCAAGGACTTCTGTCCACTGTCTTTCTGTCCATCTGAAAAGAGTAAAAGTCTATGTATTGTGTTATTTGATCAGGAGGTCAGGGTTCAAGGCCATGTAGAAATATCCTTGGACAAGATACAGAACCCCCAACTGCCTCCAGGTCAAGCGGCTGCTCTCTGCAAGAGTACCTGGCTGCAGACACAAGATGGCGGACAGCAACCTCCATATACCGTACCGGAATTGGTTAGGGTTAGGGTTAGGGTTAGGGGGAAGGTTGTTGACCTTGCTTGAAATCCCCACAGCCAATCTAGAAAAAGGATATTCGCTTCCGGTACGGAGAATTACGTCACTTCCGGTAGAGAGCTTCCGGTACGGTAGTACGAGAGTGGCTGTCCGCCATCTTTGTCCGCCATCTTGTGCCTCTCGCTCTCTGCACCTCGGGGTTAAAAGCAGAGAACAAATTACTGCGATATATACATTATACTTTGGTATGTACACATCACCCTTTCTCCCCTTAATTTTATATCAGGAACGTTTTATTTGTGGTGAATAAAAGAGACTGCTTCTAAATAACCTATAATGTCACATGCTGTGTGTGGGCAGAGGGAGACAACAGATGGTCGGTAATTGAAAGTTTCGTGTTAATCTTTAGCACAACAGGTGAAAGCACCAGGGTCATGTCAACAACAATGGCCGCTTCTGCAGGCTGCAAGACGGAGAGCAGCTCGAGTACTTAGTTAGTACTTCTAAAATATTTTAGTAATGTAGTTTTTTTAATTAGATGTATATGACATTAAAATATGACACCATTGTGATGTTCAGTTATAAAAAATACTGAATCCAGAATTATGTATTTGTCATTCTGTAGCACGTAAAGGACACAGATAGAAAAATGACATTTCTCAGACCAGCCTGTTGATCACGTTTTAATAAAATAAAGAAACTAAAATAACCATTAACTAGAGTCAGATTGTAGAAGGTGTAGAGGAGAGGTCAGGGGTCATAGTCCAGCATTCAAATGCATTAAAATGTTTATAACATCTGGATTTGAAGGAAGACATTTTGGATGGTGTACTTAACAGAAGCTGATGAAGTCATTGCCGGTGAATCATGGACCTGATGTGATGGAGGACAGTCACCAGCTGACCTCAGGTAACCTGTGTATCAGGTCAATTTAAACCGTCATAAAACCAAATAGATCATAGAACCAGACTGAAGAGCATTAGATTATTAGATTTAGATGGTTTATTTTAGGGATGCACCGATACGATATCGGTATCGGGCCGATACCCATACCATGTACTTATATTCGTTAAAGTTAACCGATACCAGGAACTAGGGATGTCCTGATATTGATATTGGAATATCGGATATCGGCTCCAAAAATATGATATCAGATTATATCGAACTTCATCAAAAATCTCCGATATCAGCAGTCTGTATTAAAAGCCTGAATTGTAGTCATCCTTTTAGTTAACCAACCATTATTTGTTTTCGGCTTGTTATTAAAGTTATGTTTATTTTGTTTGTACTGTTTTTTATGGTCACTAAGAGCAATGATCTCATTCTTTTGGGCAGCGTATGAAACTCTGAACACTCAAATTGAAGCAGTTGGTCATTTTTTCTTATGTCTTTTTCTTATGTATTATATCGGATTGATATCGGTATCGGTCAATACTGAAGGCTGCAATATTGGTATCGTATCGGAAGTGAAAAAGTTGTATTGGGACATCCCTACCAGGAACTGATACCAGTATCGTATCGGGCCGATACCCATATCATACTTGTACTTGTTAAAGTTAACCAAAAATAGAAGAAAACAACCTTTCTTCCAATTCATTGCATTTTTTTGTGCGGTAGAAGTATTGGCACTCTGTATTGGCAAGTACTCAGATCCAAGTATCGATATCGTATCGGTTTGACAAAAGTGGTATTGGTGCATTCCTAGTTTATTTAAATGATATATTATGATATGTTTTCTTCTATTTATCAGTGCTGTGTTTTGAATCAGCAATACCAAATGTTCCTATGTGATACAAATTACTGTACCACGTTCAGTTCATTTTGTATCTGTTTTTTAGAAATGCACATTTGCTACTTTGCTGCATTTTTTTGGAGTTGTCCTGCCTGAACATCAAGGATGGAAGACAGAGATTGTCTTCATAATAAGGATCTATTTTCCACTTTTCCGAGAGGCTGCTCGCTGCAGAACCAGAAAGGTGGAGCTGCACGAGGTTCAGCCCCGCCCATTCAACCAATCAGACCCGGCCATTCTATCAGAGTCAGCTCCCACACCTCCCGTGTGATTGACCTGGTTATATTGGACTATTACACTGGGCTGTTAGATCCGAGAACGAGGTGTTGCATCTCCACCGGATCAAGAGCACAAAGTCCGGTGGAGATGCAACACCTCGTTGTCGGGTAATGCTGCGAGCGTGTCCGCGGAGCTTCGTACGGTGCTCCTGGTCCGATGCAGCTTTGTGCTGCAGGACCATGAAGCACTCAGGGTTTCCCAGGGTGCTTTGGGCCCCGCCAGGTTAAGCCACAGAGCCCAAGGGCAAAGCTAACAGCTGCTATCAGCGGCTAATGCTACGTTGGGTCTGCAGAGCTACGTGCTGCGGGTCCGCGAAGCGCTAAGGATTTTCCCTGGTGCTTTGGCCCCCACCAGGAGCAGCTAACAGCTGCTAGCTGATAGCAGCTAACAGCCGATCAGAGGCTAATGGCGGCTAACGCTACGAAGCAAAGTGGGCTAGTTCGGCTATCTCTGTTGGGCTCACTGTCTCTCGTTGTAGTCCGTATGACAGAAAATGTTTCTCATTCACAAACTAATACTGTTACAAAAACATGACTGAAACCCCGAGATATTTAATCAATTTTGAGGAGATGTTTTACCCTGAAAACAAGGGGAAACAGAAGGAGAAACAGGCAGATATTTAGTTACTTTCTTGTAAATTCACTCTTTTGCAATAAAGTTATTTTAAAAAACAGCGGAGGAGGGCTGACCCTGGTCGAATGGGCGGGGCTGAACCTGGTGCAGCTCCACCTTTCTGGTTCTGCAGCGAGCACTACTTGACTTTTCCAGGTCTGGCCAAGAACTTGACAGTCATCAGAGAGCTGGGTTACAGTGATGAGGGTCTGAGCGTCCCTACTGGACAGCTGCATCCACAACTGATGGCAACCCAAATGGAAGTCACTAGAGAATCATGTTCAGGATATTCATCAGGAACACGAGACACTAAAATGTCCTGTTTGCCTCCGTCTTCCGTTAGATAGAGAAAATGTGAATAAACAGGCTAATTCCAGGTAATTATTAGAAATGAACTCGACTTTTCTTTTCCAAGAAGGACATTTATGTGTAGTGTTTTAACAACTGCAGCAGTCAGTGCATTTACATGCAGTCTAGAAAACCGAATTATTGCCTTAAATCGACTCAAGTCGGTTTTTAAAACTGCATGTAAGCACGTTAGTCCGGCTGAAGTCGAACTGGATCTAATCGAGCTAAAGCTCCCAGATAATGCGGTCGTAGCTCGACTTCCTCCTCCATGTAAACAGCTTAGTCGAGCTAATGCTGTCTGGGCGCTCCTCTTCCGGGAGTGACGACACCGCGGAAGTGGGAATACAAACAAATCAGTAGCGGTAAAAGACGATAGCAGCAAAAACAAACAGACAGCTTGCCAGCGCTGGGTACACGAAGACGCCCGATCACATTTGTGACCGATAGAAGCGTTTAGAACAAGAGTTTTTAAACGCTAAGAAAACATCCGGCAGAAGACCGACAGGAAAGGGCGCGTGTCGCCCCCTATCGTAGCGGAGTGGAACGAACTTCATTTAAGAGTTCGGTTTTCTAACAGACGTGTAAACTAGGATAAAGGCTCCCAGTTTATTTACATAAGATCGACCTAGACCGATCTAGCTCGACTTAGATCTGCATGTAAACGCACTGAGTGAAGCTGGAGAAAGCAGCATTTCAGCAACATGTTAGACGTCTAGAGGTTTCCACTCCCTCACACTGAGGTCAGCTATAGCTTCTCTACATGGGGTCGACCATCAAAAATGAGCATTGTGCATAATAATGTTTGCACTATAATTAAAAATCAAACACATTTTAGATTTTATTTGATATTGGCATGGTGGTTAATCATCAATTACCTGCTTTTTACTCAGTTCTGATGGTTCAAACAATTAATCTACGATGTTTAAAAACTCCCAGGAAGGATGAGTTTGAATATTTATCAAACTTTTGTTTCCTCTCCTTCCTGAGAAACCGAAGCCTTTGTTGGGACTCCTCCACCTGGTGGAAGATTTGCACAGGTCAAGTGAGGTCAGCTGTGAGGAAAACTTCAAAAACATTTTAGTCCTTCACTTCCTGAATGTGTAGAGGATTTCTATCAGGAATTCTTTCATCTGAGTGATGTTGTAGTCCAGACTGAACCTTGTTCTTGTCTGACTGAATGGCATCCAACTATAACGACTTTGTCAAATTTTCCCAAATTTCTGATTAGGTGCAAGTTTGCTTTGACAAAATGCAGTTAATTATTGATGTTTAGCAACAAAAAGGTTGAAAAAGCAAAGAAAAGAAAGCACACAATTTTCCAAAACATGAGAATTCCCTGAATTCTATCAACTCTTCTTGAAAATGATGTATTTAACAAAAACTCTGTTTGACTATGATTTTATCTGACTTGTTAAATGTTTTCAGGCAACAGGGACAAGACAGGATTGCCTCTAACTATTATATATACACTATATACTTTGCGAAGTTCATCATGTCTTCTTAGTCAACAATTGTAAACTAAATTATTTTTTTAAATATTAATAAATCCATCCATTGGTCCATGACATGTTTTGCAGGGTGCTGTTTGAAGCAGAAGATCGTCTTTCAGTTTGTTGTTTACAGAGTGTTTGAAGCAGCTGCAGCAGAAATATGAAAAAGGCTCAAAGGCAACATTCAGCTTTTTCCCTTTTTAAAAAATAACATTCAACACTGCCGTGAGAACATTTTGAGAAAGTAAATTTAGAAAAAAATTAGAAGTTTTGATGACATTTAAGCAAACAGTCTTGAATTTGTGTGAATTCATAATAATCTAATGTTTACAGATGTATCACAAAAATATAAACCCATCCAGGGCCGGATCTAGCCAGCCCCACCAAGGGGGGGCAGGTAGAATATCAGGGGGGGGGGGGGG
>SSNR01000159.1:361244-371807 GCA_006937965.1 Callopanchax toddi
GGGGGGGGGGGGGGGGGCGAGTCTGGACATGATAAGAATGTTTTGGTCATCACATCCCCCCAATCCCTTAAATGCATCAAAAACTATGACATCATCATATCAGTTCCTCTATCCATAGATTTATTTTCATATTTGATCCCTACCCTCTGCATTTACCCGGGCTTGGGACGGCACAAGTAGGACACTGGCTGATGCCCTGTTGAGGCTGCACTCATCTGGTTATTTTTGTTTCTGTGGTGTTTTTTGTTCTTTTTTGTATTTTTGTTGTTCTTTTTTGTGTTTTTTTGTTCTTTTTTGTTTTGTTTTTTGTTCTTTTTGTGTTTTTTTGTTTTGTTTTTTGTTCTTTTTTGTGTTTTTTTGTTCTTTTTTGTGTTTTTGTTGTTCTTTTTTGTGGGTTTTTTTGTTCTTTTTGTGGGTTTTTTGTTCTTTTTTGTTTTGTTTTTGTTCTTTTTTGTTTTGTTTTAGTTCTCTTTGTGTTTTTTTGTTTAGTTTTTTGTTCTTTTTTGTGTTTTTTGTTCTTTTTTGTGTTTTTTGTTCTTTTTTGTGGTTTTTTGTTCTTTTTTGTTTTGTATTTTGTTCTTTTTGTGTTTGTTTAGTTTTTTGTTCTTTTTTGTGTTTTTTTGTTTTGTTTTTAGTTATTTTTGTGTTTTTGTATTGTTTTTTGTTCTTTTTGTGTTTTTTGTTCTTTGTGTTTTTTGTTCTTTTGTGTTTTTTGTTTTGTTTTTTAGTTCTTTTGTGTTTTGTGTTTTTTGTGGGTTTTTTTGTTTAGTTTTTTTGTTCTTTTTTGTGTTTTTTGTGTTCTTTTTTGCTTTTTTTGTTTGTTGCTCTTTTTGTGTTTTTTTGTTTAGTTTTTTGTTCTTTTTGTGTTTTTTGTTTTGTTTTTTGTTCTTTTTGTGTTTTTTGTTTTGTTTTTTGTTCTTTTTGGTGTTTTTTGTTTTGTTTTTAGTTATTTTTGTGGTTTTTGTATTGTTGTTTGTTCTTTTTGTGTTCTTAGCTCTTTTTGGTGTTTTTTTGTTCTTTTGTGTTTTTTGTTTTGTTTTTTAGTTCTTTTGTGTGTTTTGTTCTTTTTGTGTTTCTTTGTTCTTTTTTTGTTTTTTGTTCTTTTCTGTGTTTTTTAGTTTGTTTTGTGTTTTCGTTCTTTTTTGTGTTTTTTTGTTCTTATTCTGTTTTTTGGTTATTTTTGTTCTTTTTTGTTTTTTTGTGTTTTTTTGTTTAGTTTTTTGGTTTTTTGTGGTTTTTTGTTTAGTTTTTTGTTCTTTTTGTGTTTTTTGTTTTGTTTTTAGGTTATTTTTGTTCTTTTTGTGTTTTTTGTTTTTTAGTTATTTTTGTGTTTTTTGTTCTTTTTGTGTTTTTTGTTCTTTTGTGTTTTTTAGTTCGTTTTGTGTTTTTTTGTTTTGTTTTTAGTTCTTTTTGTTTTTTGTTTTTTTGGGGGGGTTTTTTGTTGTTATTTTTGTGTTTTTAGTTCTTTTTTGTGTTTTTTAGTTCGTTTTGTGTTTTGAGTTCGTTTTGTGTTTTTTTTTTCTTTTTTGTGTTTTTCGTTTTATTTTTTTGTTATTTTTGTCATTTTTTGTGTTTTTTGTTCTTTTTGTGTGTTTTTTTCCTTTGGTTTTTTAGTTCGTTTTGTGTTTTTTGTTCTTTTTTGTGTTTTTTTGTTTTGTTTTTTAGTTCTTTTTGTGTTTTTAGTTCGTTTTGTGTTTTTGTTCTTTTTTGTGTTTTTTGTTTTATTTTTTGTTATTTTTGTTCTTTTATGTGTTTTTTGTTCTTTTTGTGTTTTTTTTCCTTTGGTTTTTTAGTTCGTTTTGTGTTTTTTGTTCTTTTTGTGTTTTTTTGTTTTGTTTTTTAGTACTTTTTGTGTTTTTAGTTCATTTTGTGTTTTTTGTTCTTTTTTGTGTTTTTTTCTTTTTCTTTCTGTGTCATTCATCAGTAGCTACTTTGAATGAGGACAAACGGAAGAGAGCGCTCACTCTGACCATTTTTCACTGAAATATATTTTTTAATTTGTTATTTCTGCATGCAATCGCGTTTGGGGGGGGGGGCAGTCATGGAATTTGGGGGGGCAATGCCCCCCCTTTCCCATGCCTACATTTGGCCTCGAACCCATCACTTTGTGCCCCAGGGCTCCAAAATCATTTAAACTGAGGATCTACTGAAGTATTCCACTACTCACTTAATCTGGTGGTGTATCTCTGGAGACAGTTTACTGACAATGTGCTGTTTTCATATTTTACAGTCGATTTATTTCACTCATGCATTTCACTTTCTATCAGTGCAGAAAGTCTGGTGACAGCCAGCATTAACCTCTGTCCTTAAAACTCTTTATATGCATCCTTATCTAAAGCCCTTGACTGCTACGTCACCCCGTCCTTTTTTCAAACATTATCTTACTACTTTGTTTACTTTGGCTTCACAGAATCACTGAGAGTAACCCCACAGGTATGTGTTGTGTTTCAGAAAAATAAAATCTGAGCATGAGAGGTGGAGAAAAACAACCAGTTTGTACAGAAGTAAAGAAAATCAGAATGTTTGTTAATAACGGACAGGAGCGTCATAATCTCAAACCTTTATCACTTCATTACATCACCTTTAAGAGGGGCTGGTGGGAGACGGTTACTGAGTAGGTTGGAATACTGTTTAAATAAAAATACGCTTTTTGATGAAGACAAACCATCTTGAATTACTGAATTTTTTTGCAAAAATGTATATCTTTGTTATTTTATTAAACCATTTAAATAAAGTCCTATCATTTCTTGAAGGAATGTTTATTGCATGCTGCCTTTCAATTTTATACTAAGATTATCTTTTATGGAGAAATGACATTGTTTTTGTTATGTGGTCAAATCTTGAAAGCATTATTATGGACTATAAATTGTAATATGGTTAATATTTTGGACAATTCCATGATAGATCTGCTGGTGTTTAGATTATTATTATTATTATGTGTAAATGATTCTCAGCTACTAGCACATGAACGTTTAGCTCAGTAACTGTAAAACTGGTTGAGATATTGTGATTTTTGTGTTTGAGATTAGCCGTCATGGACGTAGATTTGGCATACTAGATGGAGGTGACGTGTCCCCACCAATAACCAGCGATCACTGAATTGTTCCCACCAATAATTTGATCCAAGGGTACAGAAACATTTCTGCATCCCCACTGAGGCGATGTGCATGGACCTGTGTCCAGGGGAAGGAGGTGTCTGGAGCCCCTCGCTTTGGAATGCACGCTGCGGTCCGTGCTCCCAGACATGTCCTCCTGCCATTGGACAGAGGCCCGCGCCGAGCCAGTCACTCTGACGGCACCTGCTCTGGGTCTGAACATTGACCGCGCTGCAATGGCCATTGGGCATTTTCCCGGTAACATTGGGATGGTCCGCAGCCGCATGCGATTTACTTCCTGTTTTGGCGCCCGCTCAAAGACCCCCCACCACCACCACCACTACCACCACCACCTCACGCATCCCCTCCTGGTCCCCACCAATGTCAAGAGCAAACCTACGCCACTGTAAGCCATTGTGGCCATCTTGAATCGGGTTGGCTCCCAACATTATTCACTTGTTCATGTATCCAATGATTACTTTCTGAAAGTTTTACTAAAGTATTTCTCCTGATATTAGCTAACATTGCAAACACACGCAGACACATTATACAGTATATTACGTCCTTAACATGCTTCTAACATCAAAATATGTTTCTTTCATGGTGAAGTTTAAAGTGTCTTTTGAGGAGTTGATTCTATTTTATAGCTTGAACAAAGATTTTCCAAAAATAATCCACAGGTGACTTATAGTTTATGTGATTTCTGCTGCAGCAACTAGCAGTTCAGACATTGTTCAGTTGAAACAAACTAAATGTTCTCTTGCAAAATTCTACAGGTTTCCAAACAGGTTTTATGAAGTTCTGATGGATCAGGATGAATTTTTTTTGTGTAGCATCGAGGTGATCCACGGAGCGGTCTCAGCCAGGTACCCAATCTGGTAAAGCTCAGGCCTACTTTGATAAAAGCTCACTCACACCGTAGCTTAGCACAAGTAACTCCTCCTCTCAAATCAAACTAAATTAAGTTAAAATGCCCCAGTCTATAATATCACAGACTCAGATCGTTAAAACTTCTTTTAAGATCAACTTAGAACACTTTAACATTGTGTTGACAAAAGCTTAAACACTGCTACCCCCGCTTATCTGTTGTACTGTCGTCCATCTTTCGATAATAAACTTGTAAAGTCTTATTCCGACTCAGACTTCCCTTCGTCAATATTAAAATACATAATCTACTCACTGTAACATCTGCAGAAGCTAGAGTTCCTGGGGACACTGGAAAGTGACGGTATCTGAACTAGAATTAGTCAGTCTAAAATCTACAAAACGGACCAGTGATATCTCAGAAGTGTGTGCAAGTTATAAACTAAAAATAGAGTTTATAATTTGGCAAGAGTTGTTTTTAATACCCCCCAAATTTGGCACCAGTCTGCAGCAGTGTCTCTCCTGATCTGGCTAGCCGGAGTACTGCTTGGAGGACTGCTTCCTGTTTCTAGAGGCTCTGTTTGCTCTGAGTGATGTCACCGGTGGGTGTGGTCTTAGTATCGATGTATGTTTGTTTTGCACTGGTTGGTTTTTGCGTCGCCTGTGACTGAGTTGAGTTCAACTAGAGGATGTCAGACAGGAAGCAGGGACACAACAATAGACCAGACCTACAACCCTACATACGTATAACGCAATCTTCCACTTCTGTCGTAGTGTCTTCTTCATGGTTTAAATTCGGCCTCTGTATGATTTTTGTTGCCATATTTAAGCAGCTGTATGTCTTCTGCTTTAATTTTGTCCCTTCCTTCTTTTATAACATGTGAATACTCTGTAACCTGACTTCTCTGTGACACTAATTCATGTTCAAAGCAGAAGCACACACAGTGAACAGCACAACTGGAACCGAATTGTCCAAAATTAGCAACAATGCTGCTTTGATCATTGTCAGGAAATGCTCTGCTGCAAAAAAACATGGCCTGCCGTGCACAGATAAATTCAAACTGTGCGTTTATTTTGGCTTTTTCTTCCAGTGCCATTATTGTTTCACTCCACTGATGCCCAAATTCAAAACAAGACATTAAATATAGAATTTGTTATAAGAAAACTACCTTTCCTGCTTCCCTCCTGCTGAATCTGTCACTAACTTGTGCACACGTCTTCAGTCGGCACCAGAGGCTGACGCTAACTGATGCTAGCAGAGCCCCTCAGACAGTTCTGACCTTTACATCTCATCCAATACTCCCATCAAATCACCAGGTACATAATCCTTTGTGCGAGCGCCACACACAGTCCCGTGTTTCATCACAAAGTCCTGTCTCTCCACTAAATGCACTCAGGCAGGATTGCTACCTCCATTAGGGCACAAAAAACAATAGACTCACTTGAACTTTTGCAACAGCATCAAAGCAGGGACAAATCCCTCTTACGACATAAAAACTGGAACATCAGTATGATTCAACAGCTTCTGACAGGAATACAGATGCGATCTTCTAGTTCTGCTTATTGACGTCACATCTGATGGAACAAACAGAATTGCAAAACTGGTCAGTAGCTCAGTTCTTACAGGTCTTGTGATCTTTTCTTCTGCAAACACGTTTTGCGTCGTAAAAATGTTTTATTGAGGACATCTTTATTTTGATATAAAAAATGATCATCTGTAAGCATAAACAGCAGAAGTATCACAGTTTAATGCTCGACTTTCATTTATGCTGTAACATGTTTTTAGATAATATCAATCTAGAATATGAAAACAAGTCAGACACGCCCCACACTGCAGGCTGCCGATACCTCACGCTCATCACATTATTCATTCCCGTCATGCAAATTGTGGTCGATCTTCACAAATGTGGAGGCAAATTTGTTTGTTGCCGAGGAAGCTTGTTCTTCTACATCGATTGGTTTCATGCAAATCGAGGTCAAACGAGGCCAAAACTTCATGATCCAGAAGAGATATTTGATACAAACACGGTCAAAAGTCACGCAGCTGATCCGGTGTATCAGGATGGATCGTCGTCTAAACGTCAATCAGCTTCTTTACTAATATTTAACGGTGTAAAAGTCACAGAAATATTATTATTTTGTTCTTTAAATGGTTTTGATCTGAGACTGTTTATTATATACAGCTTAATATTCAGATTTTTTCCCCTAAAAGTCAACAAAACAGCTTTTAAACAGTCAAGTTTTGTTTTATATTTTGTTGTCCGAGTTGTTTGTTGTTGTTTTTTCGCCACGTTGTCTTTTGTTGAGTTTTGACTAATTATCTGGTTTTCAGTTGACCTCATCGTCACCAAGTCACTCAGCCTCCCACTCCTGTTACTGTAATCGACTCACCTGCTAGTCACCCAGTACCCCCCCTCCCTGCACACATACTCCCCAGTTTCTTTAGTGATGCGTCACATTCTGCTGTTGCCTGCCCTGTTTCCCACCCTTGTGTTTTAAACCTTGAAGTCTTGATTTATCCACACAAACCTGCACGCTAGCTCCATATTTTGCACAGTTTGTGACAATTAGATGTATAAAAAAAGCTTTAAGATGAAAGTCACACGGTTCAAAAAGTTCATTCAATTATATGACGGCAGGTGGATTGAGTTTAAAGTCACTATGCAGTTTTGCTTGTTTTGGCACCCCCTAGTGTCCGTTTTAAGTCACTGTTGTAAAAACGTTAGCATCGTTTCTGCTCAGAAAACCCTAAATCTACCTGTGTAAACGTCTCCTCAGCCTTCACTGCTTTCTACTGGAGCGGTTCATCACTCATTCAAAGAAATCAGCTGTGTTTAAGCAGGGAGAGATGGGAAAAATCAGGAATCATGAGCTAAAAACACCCCGGAGCTAGCATAACAGCTAGCCACATTGGGTTAGCCTAACCCTCGAGAGATACATGACTTTGTGAGACTTCAGGACACCGGACCAGAGACTCAGAAGTTACAAACGTGGTATTCTGGATCCAAGCAGCAGATGGGGCTGAGTGACTTTTCATTAACCCTGTAAAGCAGGCAGTGTTGCCAGATTGGGCGGTGTCCCGCAAATTGGGCGGTTTGGATTCTGATTTTGCGGTAAAAATTTGCTTTGGGCAGCTGGACATATTTTGGGCGGTTTTGGCGTCAGTTTTGCGGTTTTGAAATAACTTTATTGACACATTTCAACCATTATATCCTCATTATCAATCAATAACAATGCCCACTGACCTGTCTTCATCACTGATTGGCTATTGTATAAAACAAACCAGGCTTATTTGTTCTGAAACCCCGCCCACTCGGTCCCCACTCTCTGTTGTCTGTTGCATCGTCTGTTCAATATATGAGTGAGGTGTTGACACCAACAGCCCATGTGTCTCATTACCCTATCGGTGGAACTAAAGTGGTGTAGCAAGCTTTTTGAACGTGTATTCGTGCACGCACACATGCACATACATGCGTGCGCACATTTTTCAATAACGTTGATTGGGCGGTTTTTTTTGTGTGTTTTCGCAGATTTTAATGGATTTTGGGGCTGGAAAACCTTGACTCTATCTGGCAACCCTGTAAAGCAGGCATGTCCAAAGTGCGGCCCGGGGGCCACACTCAGAGTGAGTTTGTGTGACCCTCTGCTGAATTTTAAGAATGATATAATTTAGTTTTCCTGCACAATTTTGATGCAGAGAGACGCTTTATGACAGTTTTTTAGATTTTTACTAACATGAGACCCAACAAACAAAAAAATCCACATAAATTAAAATCTGTTTAACTGCAAAATTTTTTACATCCAATCAAAGTATTTGATTTTTATTGAGACAATTCAAGAGATATTGAGATCATTTCCTGGTAAAAAGAGCCACAAACCCTCACTGACTTTTACCAAAATGCAGACTTGTGAGCTCTGTTCATAAAACGTGACTAAAAACAGTGAAATTCAGTGAATTTGATGCTTTTTATTATTGAGTCAAACATCTGAGATCCCTGTGTCGTTTTGACAAAGACTCTGTTCATTAAAATGTTGCATTTATAATGAATTTTTGAACAGAACAAAATATTTTTTCCTTGTTTTTTAAAGAAATATTCTAACTTTTGTGGCCCTCGAGGTCCATACACTTGGTGATTTTGGCCCTCGTGTTGAAAAGTTTGGACACCCCTGCTGTAAAGGGTCATATTAGCACAGACTGGATCAAGGAAAAGATTGCAAACATGAAAAAGATACATAGTGTGCCTTTAAATCCACCCAAATCCCTGAAAGGCTGCTCTCCATTTTGTGCAAAGCACTTACTTTTTGATGAATACAAACTCCTTAATATAAAACTGCAAATTATGCAGGTTTTTCTATATTCATATGAAAAGATTCAAGAGGTCTTTGGGAAACCCAGTGTAGAAGAATCAGGACCTGAAACCATGGATGAACTTTGAGACCTTTGAGCCTTCAGGTGATGCTGCAGCCATGTGAAAACAGAAACAGCCGTGTTACGGTGCCACATGGGTTTGCAAATACCTTGAAAAACCATTGTCATACAACAAAAGCCCTTACTTTATCTAAAGATGTATGTAAATTATAATGTGAAAGAGCTGCTGACCTTTGTGTTTCACTCACTTGTTGACTGCTGCCTCCAGCTGATACAGAACAAATGAGTCACTGCATAATGCCAAGAGGAAGCCAGCATTTTCTTCCATCCATTGTTTTTATTCTAATATTTTTTTAATGATGCTTTCTGAGCTTGTTTTAGTAAAAAAAAAAAAAATCAAAAATGTTGACAAAATCATAGATTTTCTGAAAACTTAAAAAATAATTTGAACATGCACTTGCTTAATCTCTGCTGTCGTATAAAAAATTCAAAGAAACAACAAAATTCAAGACAATAAGAAGTATATACAAAATATGCTATAGATCTTTATATGTGTGCATAATGCATGGCCAAACTTTCTGTTCAATTATTTCCATCAAGTGTTTAGAACCCACGCTGGCCTACAGCCAAAGTAAAGATTGCAGTGCAGACTGTAACACAATAAAGAGTGTTTGCGTTGTGCTCGCATGGCAGCTGTTGGAGTCGTTGGAGGTTGTACGGCAGGAAAAAGGACAATAATTCAGAACTCACAGCCAGAAACTAGGATGGATAAAGAAAGAAGTGAGAGACTGTTTATCATCTATTCTGTAGATTGTTTTTTTTTTTTTTTTTTTACACTTGGCTAAATTAAAAACAACTTGTTGGTTTCTTTGAGCATTTATAGCTGGGGCAACTTGTTTTCTTCTAGTTATGTTTTTTAAGAAAATTCTTGTCTTGTCTCGTCTCTCGTCTAGTCTCATTCCGCCTACAGGTCCAGGTCGCGAGGGCAGCATCCCAACTAGGGAATCCCAGACTGTCCTCTCCACCTCCACCAGCTCCTCCGGCAGGACCTCAAGGCGTTCCAGACTGAAGATGTATTTTCTCCAACGTGTCCTGGGTCAACCCGAAGATCTCCTCACCCTAAGGCTGAGCCCGGCCAACCTGCTGAGAAAACTCATTTCGGCCGCTTGTATCCACGATCTCATTCTTTCAGCCAGTACCCAAAGCTCATAGGTGAGAATTGGGATCAACCGGTAAACAGAGAGCCTCCTTGAACCGTCACCTTATCGTGATGGAGGAGTTTGAGTGCCCTAATGATCCTAGGAGCTATGTGTGCCCCTGGTAGGGTCACCCATGGCTAATTGGTCCTAGGTGACTGTTCTGTTTTGTGGGATTATCTTTTAATTCTTCAACAATGGGTAAGTGAGCTATTTATTGGAATACCGGTAGTATGTTTCTAAAAGCTCAAATATTTTGACATAAAACACTCCTTGCCCATGTATTGGCAGTTGTTTATGTTTGCCATACTAGTAGCGGTTCAGCTTATTGTCATAATTTCTGCATCATAAAGAACTCCACAATGTCGTGACACGAGTCTCAGCCGCGCCTCGGCTCAGAAATAGAACTGTCGCGTATCTTTAGCGCCGTGGCGTGGACCAATGCACCTGCGACTTGCTGTGGCGGTCCTCGAGGGACAACCCTATTCAAAATCACGGCTCTGGCGCTACGCGGCGCGTCCTCTGTGGGACCCAGGCTTAGGAGATGATCCCACAGTTTAGAGCTTCATCTGCAGTAATGAGGGCAATGCTTCGAGTTGTTGTATCACAGAAGGAGCTGAACCAAAAAGCTCCTCTACCCAGACATATAGCAGCTGAGACGAGTTCCTTATCCAGCGAGAGCTTGGAATAGAGTCGCTGCTCCTCTGTAGGTACTCTGGGCACATCTCAGTGGGAGGAAAGCCCAGGCCAGGTCCAGGTCTATCTGAAGAGGTTATGTTTCCTCTGGAGGGATCACCTCCCCAGGAGGAGCTGGAGATGTTAGGATGAAGGAGGTTTGGGTTGAATTCCTCGATCTGGATAGGCTGCAATAACGGATAAACAGATGTAATAATGATGTTGTTATTCTCAAATTTTGAAAAATATAAAAATTGTCTTTATCTTTTGTTTGTACCATCTTTCATACCTCCCCCCCCCCCCCCCCCTCCACCCCCCCCCAACCCGGCCGCTGCGAACTGCCTCCGCGCTCTCCCGGGGCACC
>SSNR01000159.1:371817-414625 GCA_006937965.1 Callopanchax toddi
CCCCCCCCCCCACCCCCAATTCTCAGCAGAGAGGGTCTGGCAGTGAGAGCCTCCTGGTTGTGAGGCGCACCAGGCTAAAAACCAAAGGACGGATCATCTGTGACCCTCAGACTCTGGAACCCCTGAGCCTGAGATCAGTGACTCAGTGGACTCCTTTAAAAAGCAGCTTCCTGTTCAAACTAGCGTTTTGTGACCTCCTGTGAATTAGCTTTATTAGCTCCTGTTGTGCTTCATCTGTTTATTTCTGTAAAGCACCAATTGTGATTTATGGGAGGTGCTACACAAATAAAACTTCTTCAGTAAACTGCCAGTCAGTGGACCTGATGGAAGTCAGCATCAGGAATGCTCAGGAGATTTCTGCAGGCTGCTGCTGTTAGCAACAGGCTAACTTGATAACAAACCCTCCATAAGGATATCTGTCCTCTCGTGAACTTTGTAGAGTTTTTTCTAACACCAAGTGTTGATGGTGTGTAATGCCCACAAGCAAACGGCCTGAATCATTTACAGTTTGTTGTTCTCATCGCCTCAGGTCTAATGAGCTGTTTTAGCCTCCTGTTTGGAGTAAACAGGCTCGGGGACTTTCTGGCTCTTTATGCACGTTAATTCAAACAGTGCTTTTGTAAAAGAACAAAGAAGTGTGTAATTTGTTTGTATGAGAATCTTCAGTTTTGGTTTTTCACACGTGATCAGCTCAGGATTCACTTCTCTGCTGCCTCTTGCTGCTTCTACTTTCACAAACCTCAACAAACAACTGGGTTGTCGTACTTTTTTCCTCACGTGATTAAAACAACAGAACTCACACATCTGATCAGTTTTATTTCCCTCTTGTCTTCTTGTTTATGATGCATAATGATGCCTTTCAGTCTCTTGTGCACACACTCTCTGCAGACCTTAATGCCACTAATAAGACCCTCTCAACAAAATGCTGTTTTTTTTAAGATCAAGACCTTTAAATGAATGCTGAAAAATCAAAGTTATGATGTAAAAATTCAAACAGCACCAGACAAAGGTTTAGATAAACCTCTGGTTGTCAGAGCAACAATAACTCATGAGCTGGTTTACTTTAAAACAAACATAAAATGTGAGTTTTTCTAATGATTTGTCGTAACTTTGTCAGAAAACAACCAAAATCAGAAAGTTCCTTATTACAAAAACAGATTCAGATGTAGAAGCTGAACTTCTGAGTCATGATCTGAGCTCCTTTGTGTTTAGTTAGTTCAGTTTTAGCTCCGCCCCCATGTCTCTCTGCACACCTGCTCCTCATTCAGTTCCAATCACCCAGCTGCTCCTCATCCCTCTGAGTGCCAGCTCATCAAATCCCTGTGAGATCCTCGTCCATGTCATCCTGTTCCTTGTCCTCTGCCCAAGTCCTTTGTTTTTCTCTCAGAGCAGTTTTAAAGACACACTATGTAACAGCCAGTCTGTGCTAATCTGACCCTACAGGGTTAATGAAAAGTCCCTCAGCCCCATCTGCTGCTTGGATCCAGAATACCACGTCTGTAACTTCTGAGTCTCTGGTCCGGTGCCCTGAAGTCTCACAAAGTCACGTCAGGGGCGTGGCTACGGGCGGGCCCACCCAATCAAATGGCTTCCTCAACAAAATTATATATTTTTGTTTTATTTTTGATGGATCTCATTTAAGTCATCATGAAATGAAATAGAACAGAGTAAATTTGACATCAACAGCATGAATGTGTTGTGGTGATTTCATAACTATGACATCATTTGTAAGTCTTGCTCTCATTGGCTATTTTGAATAATTTCCAGACGAGCTACGGTAACAGCGCTACTGTGCGTATGCTGCTGTGACTTGTAGTGTCAACCAAAGCATTTAAGAAACGGTAAAACAAATCTTCATTTCTAAATGTTTCAAAAAACAAAAAGTGGAGGAGCTGTCCTGTGTTACAGGGTTAATTTGGAATTTAGATGTTTTGTTCAAAGATCTTTCTGTCGGTTTCTGACAGTGGTTCCTCTCTTTTGCAGTTCACATTTTGCAGCCTTGTACTTTCGCGGAATGTTTTGTGCAAATTTGCATGCTTTAAACTTTTTTTACAGCGCAGTGTTCATGCATCCTGATGATCTCCTCCATGGAGCGGAGCGCAGTGCGTCCTGACTCCTCTCTGCGTGCTGACCAAGAGTCTGGATGAGTAGCGCCCTTATGCTCCCTTCCCTTTACGAGCTTCTTTTCTGCAGCAAGGTGGGAATGAAAATCTACACTTTCACAAGTAGAAATGATGCTTTTAACTGATTGACAGACTGCAGAATCAGAACCATGGAGCAGCATGACGTCTGCAAACGGTGCGCTCTGCGCTCCTCTCTTTTTCCTCTCTCTCTCTCTCTCTGTGTCCGACCTGAAATAATTAACGTATCTGACCCGACCCGATGGCTCGGGCTGAAATTGAGACCTCTAGTGATAAACACAGAGCAGCTCTCAGATCACTTCTCTCAGCATCAGCTGTGTGTTTTTTTTTTTTACCACAACGAGCAGGTGTCCGTCAGACGCGATCAGAAACATCAATGAAGTGATTTATTCAGCCGTTCTGATGGTCAGGTTGTGTTTAAACGAGATCAGTGTGATGATGTTCATGCTGTCTGAGAGAAGTGTATAAAGTTTGTAGTGAGGGGTTTTACAGCCTTCAAACTTATGGAATAATTGTAAAAATATAAAACTGATTCTTGGCGGATTTCACCGCAATTGTGAGTTATTTTTAGAACGTAACTCCCAGAATAAAGGAGGAATCACTGTATAGACACAGATCTGCTTAAACAAAAGTGACATTTACAAATACACTTATTTTCAATTACATTTTTGGGCCCACCCATTTTTTATTAGGCCCGGCCGAAAATCTATTTCTGGCTACGCCACTACGTCATGTATCTCACGAGGGTTAGGCTAACCCAATGTGGCTAGCTGTTATGCTAGCTCCGGAGTGTTTTTAGCTCATGATTCTTGATTTTTTTCCCATCTCTCTCTGATTGAACACAGCTGGTTTCTTTGAATGAGTGATGAACCGCTCCAGCAGAAAGCAGTGAAGGCTGAGGAGACATTTAACAGGTAGATTTAGGGCTTTCTGAGCAGAAACAATGCTAACGTTTTACCACAGTGACTTAAAACGGACACTAGGGGGTGCTAAAAACAAGCCAAAACTGCATGGTACACCTTTAAGTTTTCCTTCTTGCCTCCTTCCTCCTTTTTTTTTTTTTGGATTCTCACCCCAACAGACATGACATTCTGAGAATTTTCTTTTTGCTACAGTATTGGAATGCATATTATTGTTTCAAAATCCCAATCAAAGATATTCTCCTTGTTCCTCAATATTCAAACCAACAGAGAGTAAAAAGCAAAACTTCAATTTTAAACCACTGAACGTTTCTCTGGAAGGGTCTCAGAGTTAGGGGCGTTATCCATAAAAAGTTCAACCTAAATCAGAAGATGTTGCATTTGTCTTTATTTTAAAATAAAAACACTTTACATTAATTCTAAGGGCATGCTATAAGAAAGCATTGTGTTTATTATTGCCTGGATTAGGTTTAAATAATAATAAATAACTGAAATGGTCGTTGGCTTCAGCTCAGATCCCAGAGCGGTTGACTCATGTAAAACGCCAAGTGTAGCATGTCACTATTGGCTCTGCCCACAGCTGAACTGGGATCCTATACAGATACTTTTATCTACATGGTGTTTAGTTCCATAGTTCTTTGTACTGAAAATGTAAAAATGTGTTTTGAATTCTTAGAAAATATGAAGACAGAAAGATATCTCTAGAGGAATTTTGTTGTCACCAGCACCACCACCATCTCCCAGTATCAGATAAGTGCGTGTGTGTGCGTGTAACTCTGTGGAACGTGTGTGCAGATAGACGACAGTGATGGCAAATTTAGTTTAACCTTCCCACTGCCTTTCACCTTGCTCCCTGTTTAACTGACTGCACCTGTTTCTGTGTGATCCACAGCGTGGGCCTCAGATTGTTGATCAGTCTAAAAATCTGTTTTGTTGATCCATTAATCCAGATTTTCTGCCTGATTTACTGAGTTGTTAAAGATGCAACTATTTCATAAGCGGTGTTAAAGCTGCTCTCAAAAGCACAAAACTTTATCATCGTTATTTAAAGGTGCTCTAGGTAATTTGCAGAACAAACGAGCTTCAAACCATTTTTTTCATGCCTCTTAACATCGTTCTAACATAGTATAGCTATAAAAATATGGTGGCAATATTTTATGTCAATTAGCTGCAGCGGCCATCTTTAAATGAGTGGACTCCAACAATTAATTAATAATTAATTGTACATTCTTTGATTACTTAAAGGTCCCATGTCATGGTTTTCCGTGTTTTCTGACTTATCTATCATGTTGCAATGTTGAGTTCTCACCTTAAACCTGCCAGAAAGAGCAAAAAACGGCGTCCATCTGTCTCCTAGTACAGCCAGTGAGAAGCTCTTCCAGATTTCAGACCCAGGTTTCAAACAGTTTTTTTCACTCCAGCCCGCTATGAGGTCATAGTGATCCGGACTTGCTTATATGGTCAATTCTCCTCCCACATGCACGTTCACGACACCTGGAGCGAGGCAGTGCCGCCGCCATTGCCCATAGACCGTGTAGTGTTTAAGTTTCACTTTCGTTTCTCTTTCACGCGACGGCACTGCCCCCTACTGGGCACTGCCCCCTGCTGCAGCAGAAGAGTCAGGCTGCCAAATAAGGAGAAACCCAGCAGAACCGGAAGGCGGCGCTTTCTTCTGATCTCTGAGTTGCTTGTTAGGAAATAATGACAGCGTATTTTGAGTTATAATGGTGCAACGCTAATCTAGAGGCATCAAAGATTACACCTGTTTAATATAAAGTGATTTAAATATGGAGTTATGGGCACTTTAAAGGGAGAAGAGGGAAGATTTGAAAAACGAACCTCGTGAGCGCCGCGCCTGGCGCTGCGAATAACTGCAGCCTTGAACGGGAGCGCGCACAAACTTCTCACTATCTCATAAGGGTTCAACCAAAGGCAGCCGGAGACATGAGTCCATAAATAAAATACATTTTATTAATACAAAAGGAAATATAGTAAAACAATGCCCCGCGACACACACAGAGTCAGACCGAGGGAGCCGATCTAACAGAGCTAATCTCGCTAGCTGCTATGTTTGACCTTCCACCGCTGCCTGTATTGCTAAAAGCTTTAACCAGTCGGTGTTCTCTGACTCCCGGAGGTGAATTTGAGAAATCTAGGGTGATAGAATTATGTCCCGTCGCCTCTATCACCATAGATTTCTCAAGTTCGCATCACGGAGTGGAGCTCCGGAGCACCCGGAGGAGCGTGCGCTGCACACCCGCCTTTGATGCACTGTAAGCGGACTGAGGTCCAGGAAACAGTCGGGGATTTGAGGCCTATCGTCCCGAGACCATAAACATGGACAGATTGCTGTGCGGTCGCCTATAACAGCACCTTTAGCTCTGTGGAACCCTATAATCCATCAGAGAGGTTTTCAGCTCCATAAACAAGATAACACCAGTTTGATGAGAAAAACCACAGATTCAGACGAAGGAAGTCCGCCACTGACCAGCAACACAACACAACGGTGCAATGCTGCCACCTACTGGATATACATTTATTATTACTTTTTTAGCTTCCAGCAGCAGCGTCAGTTGACGTCACATCCGTAGGACAGCGCGGGAAATTCGTCCCCAAATTGCAGAACATTTTACAGCTCACAGCCTGTTCAGGATTATGGAATGATACATGGGTGGCCTCATTCTTTTTGATTTAAAATGCTTCATCACTTAAAACTGAGCATGCATGATGATTTTTATTTAAAATATTCCCTCTTGTCCCTTTAAGGCTATTGCTTCCGTTCTTTTTAATGGCAACAAGTGGAAGAACTTTATTTTTCATAGCTCTTAAAATTACTTCAGAAAATACCTTGGCTGAACATAAATGCAGAAATAAATGGAAGCAAAAACCCAGAGAATAATATTTATGGAGAACATTTTTGGGGACATTATAATAATTTGCATCTGATTATGATTCACCAGCTGTTTCTGACAGGTAACGACTTAATAGCATCTTAATATAATTCTATGTATTTATTTACGCAGGAAGTCTAAAACAAACCTTGTTTTTAAAACTAATCTAACAAGAAACTTGTTTAAAGTTAATCTACATTTAAATTAGAGGTATAGTGTTCACATTTACCTTATTGTTCTATGTTGAAGCACTAGGTTGGGATTTCCTTAAACGTGTTTTTACTCTTTCAAGTCTAAACTTTCTAAATGAGTTGGATTATAAAGATGAAAATGACGCTAAACAAAAGTCAGAAACGGGGAAACAAACATCTCGTTTCCACTGAGCTACTTCAGCTGGGGAGTTCTGACCCAGAAGATAATCTGTCACCTGATCACAGCAGCATATTATCCCGAATATTAGCAACTCAAAGCCCTTTTAAAGCTCCAGAGGATCATTTAAAAAACGTTTCGTGTGCAAGGTTTGACAGTGCTGCAGCCACAGTTCGTCTCAGGTGTTTATTTGTAGCCTTTCTTTATTGTGGCCCATAAAAGAGAAAGCTAGATAGAAAGCTATCTGGAAACGGTGACTAATTTATTCATTCTTGCTACTTGAGGATGAATGCAGGTCAAACCTAATCCTCTGTGATTTATAACATTGAAATGCTCGGTGCTGGTGTCTGCCGGCATGTCTCCACGTTCGATGACGGCAGCAGCGATGGCACTCCTAGCATAGCTCACAGGAATGTGTGGGAGGAAAGTAATGGAATTGCACCCCAGACACAATGGCATTCTTGGCCAGATTTGTCTCCGGCACCATGCAGAGTGCACGTCAAGCAACTGGCACATCGTGACACCCTGGCAGATGGGGTGGAGGGGAGCAGATATTTGATCAGAGACCAACCTCTCCCCATCCTCCTCCTCCTCTGCTCAGCTGCTTTCTAACACCTTCCTCAGATTTCACAGCACACCTCTGATTAAACCATGATGTGCAAGTTTATTCAATAATGAGCTTCCAGCTTTAATCTCCTCTAAAACAAGTAGAAAGTCTTTTCTGTGATATTGTCTGAAATGTGTTCCAACATCACTGACTAATTTAAAGATTCAAACATCTCTTTTTCCCCTTTTTTCCCCAAACATGCCTAAAACTTCTGATAGGCAATAAATCTCACTGTTGCAACAAAAAAAAAAAGGTCATTCATACAAAAAAAAAAAATCCATTAAAATTGAGATGTGGTTCCTAATAAGTGACTCTACGGCTACTAGCGATGTGATGTTCATGAACGAGTCGATTCTTTTGAACGGCTCTTCATTTTGAACAAGGAGAACCGAGTCCTTGAAACGAACCGTTCATTTTTTTGTACTAACTGTAACGTTTGAGGCCGGGAGGTAATATTCAACAACACTGAGTCTTTATTCAAAACAACAGCATAACAACATGAACCCATCAGTTCTATCGGGGAAGCTAATTAGCAATGCACACGTAGGTGTTGCAACAAATCGTGTCCCCAAACATAGTTCCACGTGACATTTTTCTTTCGAATGATTGGAAAAAACACCTCATAAAAGAGACGGTTTTTTTGAAGGGCTCCCTTTAAAGAGCCATAAATCCCATCACTAACTGCTACATTTCTCTGACTGAAAGTTGAAGATAGGTGACCAGTATCCTAGTGGTCACTGGGATAGAGTTCCAGTCCAGAGCAGCTTTTACAGAAACACAGAACCAAAACTTTTTCTGAATGAAATGACATCAGATATACACCACACCATAGATATATAATGGCTAGATGAATCATCTGGGGTTCAACAGCTACACGGCGGCCATCTTGTGACAGTGCGCTGACGTTCTGCTCTCTATGGCAGCAGGTGGAAGTTGAGTGATCAACTTAACTAAAAACATTCATAACTCGATGAAAAATGAACAGATTTACAAACGGGTTACTTTCTTGCAAACCTTATTATGTATAGACTTGAGATTTGATACTTTTACAATTTATGAATTTCCCAATGATCTCCCATGATATTTTGATATATATTCACTTTGAAAATTTGTTAAAAATTGAGCAAGTTAGAGGTATTTATTACATGCTCCATTGACGCCATGTTAAGAAAGGGGGCAGCTCACTGTCACAAGATGGCCGCCGGCGTAGGTACGTCAGGGTCCATTGACAATCAGCGCAGGTAAGATATCTAGTAATATATATGATATCACACTGCCAAAAATACAACCAAACAAACAAAATAGGAGGGTTGGTGGGAGGTAAAGGTGAGTCACAGCTGTTGAATACTGCTCATGAATCCTTAGCCTGATAGGGAAAAACCACTTTAGAGCAATATGATCCGTTTTTTGACTAATTATTTATTCAAGTTGTGCTTTCCACAATATTTATTTAACATTTACAGATAAAGGTGCTCTCCTTCCTGAAGTCATATTAAAGAAGATGAACTACAAGAGGTCAACAATTCAAATATCAAACTTTACTGTATTTCTGAAACCCAATTTTTGTAATAATTGAAAATTTGTTGACCGGAAAGTGATCCTGATGAAATAATTGACCGTTTGTCAGAATCGTATGTTAAAATAGAATAAATATTATTACCTTTAATTTCTTTTTAAATAATTTATTTTATTGTCAAACTTATTGTATCAAAAAAGAGGAGAGTGTATTTATTGTGAACATTAAAAAACATTCAAAATAAGAGATTTTTTGACAGAATTCTTTTTTCTCCATCTGACCTCTGGTCTGTGTTTCCTGTAAACCCAAACTTTGTCCTGACCTGTGAAATCCTCTCGTTCCTCTGACGACAGCCTCACCCTCACCTTGAACCTTAAACAGACACAATACTTTCCTTTTATTCCCTCCTTTCACCAGTTTCATTAAACCACACCCAACTATCCCAGAATGTTCTCCTCTCTTTCCGTCCTTGTTTCCTTTTCTTCCTGTCTCCTCCCTCCTCATCATGCTCTCTGCATCCTTCAGTCCTTTCTCCTGTCATCACGTTGTCCTTTAGCATCTATTGTCAACGTTTTCTCTCCTCCATTGTTTTTTTTTTCTGATGTAACAGAAACAAAAATGCTAAAATATTTAGATAAATATTTGCACAAAACATCATTTTTCCTGTATTCGGGAAATTTCAACTAATCTAGAATTTTATTTCAGTAATAAACTCAATTCCTGAGAGGCAAAAGAAGCAAAAGGCTCAAAAAGGAAAATGATACATTTTAAGGAAGATTAAAGAATCATCAGGGTAATTAGTAAAGGATGAGGGAGTCAGGAGTTTTATTAAAGGAACATCTGCAGATGTAGAGCGGGTAAGAAGTCACTGTGTGCCGAGACCAGGAAAAATAAAAACCACCACCCTGAACTCTGACCCTAACACAGTGAGTTATTTTTTTTATTATTATTAACCTTTATTTAACCAAGAAAGTCCCATTGAGACTCAGAATCTCTTTTACAAGGAGTCCTGGACCCTGTACCCTATAGGGCATGTTGTGATCTGTGGGGGAAACCGGAGAACCCGGAGAAAACCCACGCATGCATGGGGAGAACATGCAACTCCACTCAGAAAGGACACAGCTGGGATTTGAACCTGTGACCTTCTTGCTGTGAGGCAACAGTGGTAACCAACTGCGCCACCATGCAGCAGTGAGTCTTTCATTAAAGCCATACTCAGTAGCCAGGTAAACAATGTAGCTTTTAACGTTTTTTTTAAAGCCTCTTAACAACGTTCTAACATAGTATAGCCATAAATATAGTGTGGAGATAAAAAAAAAATGAAAGAAATCAATAAACCCCTAACCCTAACCCTAACATTGGGATGCTGCCCCCGCGACCCGGACCTGGATAAGCGGAAGAAGACGAGACGAGACGAGAAATCAATAAAGTGGTTGTCTCGCAGTTCTCTAAAAACTTCAGCCAATCCTATCGTTCAGACCAAACGATAGGATTGGACAATCCAGCTGTCTGTCTGCCGCATTTCCTCACTGCTTGGATTGGCATTAATCCGCCCGGACACATTTTGGGACAGAACATCCCGGAAGTGAAAGTGAAAGTAGATGTAGGACAGAGAGCCAGCGGTTAGCACTTCCATTTTAAGATAAAAGTACCAGAGTCCCCCTAAAAAACAGCTTTTCAGCTAGCAGAAAACTAAAAACGTTTGGAGGTGAAAAGAGGAAAAGCTGGGGGAACGTTTCTACGGCTGGAGTTAGACTCTGCTTTGTCACCTTTACAAACCGTGGTCCCATGTCCGCGGGAGGCTGGCGTATGGATTTTACCCAACGGGAGGGGTGAGTTCACCGAGACGTGTTTCTGTAAACTAGCTAGGAGACCTCGTTTGTTTACCTGGCTACTGAGTATGGCTTTAACAGACAGTTTTGTGCTTTTGTTCATTCGCTTTAGTTCAGCGTGTTTTTTAAATTCGTGGTTGTTTTTCAGATTTGGTTTGGCGTAGCATTTAAGGTGGAAGTGCGCAGGCGTGACCACTCCACTCATCAGCAGCAAGATATGTTATATAAGGAAAAAATGATGATGAGGATATTTGTTAATCTGAGATTATAAAACAGTGAATTATGTAATTTTGTTGTTCTTTTGTTTCTTTAACGCGATTCAAACCACGGAGGTTGGAAGCCTCAGTAAAGACAAACAGCTCAGATTCAGATGTAGAAGATTCTCTCTCAAGGAGCACATTTGCTGTTTAATAATTCACGACCCAGTGTTTTCCTAGAAATTAACACGTAGTTTGCTGCCCTCACACACTCGGCTAACACACACCTCCAGTCTGACGCTGTCCTCCACGTGTTCAGCTGCTGCTCTGGCCTGTTTCTCATCCGTCTGCAGCTCCAGGCTGTGACTCTGCTTCTATTAATGGGACAGCAGGTTGTTGAGCTGAGCCCAGATTACTGACAGTAGCAGTTAGACATGCTGCTCAAGCTGATCCACAGACCGCTGATCGGAAAGTGACAGGCGTGATGACGGAGGAGGATCTGAGGAGGAGTTACTATAAGATGACATCATTTTCAGAACAATCCAAAAACACCGTCATTTGTTGAAGATGTGAATACGTGAGTTTGTAAAGGGCGTAATCATTTATTGATAAGCTCATATTTTTTTTAATGGTAAGCTGCACTATTTGGAACAATAGTATTTATTAGTTATAGTGAGCTCGGTGTTCAATGGCAGCCAGAAAATCACAAAATCCATCCATCTGTGTGTCCAGGCCGTCTGCCAGGAGCTGTCAGGAGGAGGACTGAAGACTCCTCGTTTCCATGACAACCATTAGTTAACTCATATCCTTCAGCGTGCCCTTACAGTATTTCTGTTTAAAAGCACACGCTCAGTGAGGACGAGATGACCGTGATTGATGCTTTTAGATTTATTATGAGGATTTTGTTTGTTTTTGAAAACTTTCTGGTTTCAGCTCCACAAAATAAAAACATTTAGAGTAAATGTGTCCGACTGCCTCACAGACCAACACTTTCAGGGACATCTAAACATGAAACGTGACCTCTGCTGTCATCGTGGAGTCATTACTCCTCCTGCAGAGGTAATATCACTCACACAACCATTAGGTGTAACGCATTCACTTTGAATTTAAAAGTTAAGAGCTGGACTTGTAGTTTATTGATTTTAATTTGACACTGCTGTGTTACTTCAGCTTATTTTTAAGCTGTCATCTTTTATAAAGTCGGACTTTTTAACTATCCCAGTTTTTAGGCGTAGACGAGGATGTCCTCTACATTCCAGATCGTTTATATCAGTCAATATTTTTTTATGACAAATCGTTTGTAAAGAAAGTACTTTATCTGATTATTTTTGTGCAACACTGTTATGAAGAAGATGAGTCTGATAATGAGTAACTTAATTCACTGAAACAAAAGACCGTTTGGACTTTGACTTTCATAACTTGATGACGTCGCCCAGTTGCTTCATTCAGGTTTATTAACTTTTATACCTGATGATTTCTCTGTACTTTGGTGCTATGATGCTTCAAAGTGCAAAGGTTCCAAGAAAAGTCAGAAGTTTAAAAAAAAAGTCAACTCTGATCCAGAGAGCTTGAGTGGTTTGTAAAAATGTCCATTCTTCATTTGGAAAATTATTAATAAAGTTTTGTTTGACAGATTTTCATTGTTCATGATGCTATTGGAGTCTAATTTTAGAGAGTTTTGAATCAAATTTCACTGATTTGCAGATGATATTCAGATGTCTGTTGAGACACTTACGCTGCACCGCCATTTAAAAAGAATATGTTACAATTTGACACAGAAATCAGCTAAATAGATGGCAGTGCCTCAGCCAATCAGATCACTCGCTCACATCACATGATCAGGCCTGGCTCAGTGGTAACATCAGCAGCAGGAAGTACGGTAATGCTCCTGGTAGGGTTGGGCGATCAGACGAATGTATTGACCATCGGCCAATCGCCTCCCGTTTTCAAGAACGATTTATTCGTCCCACTATAAATTAATTTCTTAATTATTAACAACGTTTGGTTGAAGTCAAAGGACGCAGCCCACGTAAAAATAATAAATAATGCTCTTTTTAAACGTTACACGCAAACTCCTCCAGCTGCAAGCAGCAGTTCCTTTTTCCCCGAGAGCTGGCGGAGCAGCGGTGTTTCCTCAGTCCATAGCAGACAGACAGAGAAGGCAGCAGCTTGTGTTCAGAAAATAAATGTATCTAAATGATATCTATGGTGTGGTGGGGAGGAAACCATCAGAGACTGGCTTTTTTCCAGTTAAACCGTGTTTACGCGTCGGCTACCGGTGCTAGGAATATTTAGCGAGTCATAACACCGATCTGGTGTTCAGCTGTCTTCAGCTAAGTCTGATAAACGACAAAAACAACATGAAACTAAAACTGAAATACGAATAAAAACCCCTTCAGTGAACGTCGCTTCCATAAAATAAATCTCCGCTGCAGTTTGAAGTCTTTTTGAGCGATTTTGGTGACGGAGCAGCAGCAGCTAGCTGCTAGCTCTGTGTTAGCTTAGTTAGCACACAGCAGAAGGGTAAACACTCGATGTTGGAGCTCTTTGCTGCCATTAGACGTCTGTTTAAAGCCAAAGTAGCCCCAAACAGGCGACGCTGTGTTTTTTTACAACTATTTCCTCAATTTTGGGACTTCTGAGTTCTAATTTGGCAAATCCATTAGTGTGTGTTTACACTGCTCCGCCCGCAAATATGTCAGCGAATAAATCGCCCATTGTCGATTTTTGGACTGACGATGGACGATTGGATAAAAGTTAGACATCGCCCAACCCTAGCTCCTGGCTGGTTAGCCGTCAGCCCTAGTGAGTCCTTGAGCATCACTGCTGCATGTTTTAGATGTTTCCCTGCTTCAACACACCGCATGTCAGTGGGTGACTGAGGACAAACATTCAGCCATTAAAGCAGGTGTGTTGCTGCAGAAACGAAGGATAGTGGCCTTCAGGGGCCAGAGTTAAATACTCCTGCAATTTAGCATGTTTTGTTTTTCTTAATAATTAAACAAGGGGCTCAGAAGATGTCAGCTGGAGGTTTATTTAATCATAATTACAGTTTCATGGCTGTGACAGCGTGTAATCTCACAGGTATTCCTTGGTTATCTTTGCAGCAGTAATCTGTTACCACACTGTCATCATAAGCAATCATGTTTCCATAACACTGGTAAACATTCTGATGCCATGACTCCAGTTGAGGTTTGCATTGGACAAAGATTTTTATTTTGCACATTTTGGGTAAATGTACATTTGAAATCAACATCTAGGTTTCCTCAAAACTTTTATTTTTTAAAAAATCAAATTTAGATCAATTTTAGATGCCTACCCACAGCTTAGATATGGTCGTCTAGGAGGTGGTTGGTTGTGGACAGCATTAGTGAGGGAGTTTCCAAAATGTCTCTAAAAGTTTGCAAAGCTTCTCAGTTTTCTTGTGTGAATCTCAGGGCCTCACGCTGGAGATGCTGGAATTTTGGACATGTTTAAAACATTTTGCAAGAAATGTTTTTTTTCCAAAGTCACAAAGTGACAATCGAGAACCAGCTTCTGTAGACGAGGATCAGACTGCCAAGGTCCCCGGCATCGACCACTGCTCATCTCACACTGCATCCGACCCCTTTGGCCCCTCCCACGAGGTGAGCCCATGCATGGGAAGGGGGATCCATGTTTCCCCTTCGGGCTGTGCCTGGCCACTGGCCTCCAGAAGGGGGCCCCAGTGACCTGCGTCCAGGCGAGGATACTCTGTTGATATTTATAATCTTAAGGGATATTTGGGCTGCACTTTGTCTGGTCCCTCACCTAGCCATGCCATGGGTGACCCTATACCAGGGGCATGAAGCCAACATAGTTCCTAGGATCATTGGGACACTCAAACCCCTCTACCATGATAAGGTGGCAGCCCAGGGAGGAGCTCCGCTGCTCCCTGGGCTGGAGCAGCGGAGGTGTTCCGGGCACATTTAACCGGGAGGAGACCTGCAGGAAGACCCGGGATATGCTGGAGGGACTATGTCTCGGCTGACCTGGGAAAACCATGACAGTACCCCCCCCCCCCAAAGGAGCTGTCCGATGTGGCTGAGGAGAGGAAAGCCTGGGCTTCCCCCACGACCTGACCTCGGATAAACAAAGGAAAATAAATGGATGGGTCACAAAGTGGTTACAGCGTTCAGAAGCTATCTGAAAACCTTCTCTGTTTAGTTTCTGAAAGATGCAAGAAATGTGAGACGGCTGTTGGAAACCTGTGAAACTAACCGTTTAGAGACAATAATTCAAAAAAAGTTCTGAGCAACAAAACAGTAAATAAAGGATGACACCGTCAACAAATTTAGACAAGTAAAAATAAAACGTGTAACTAAATTGTAGGAAATTTACATTTTTGTACAAATTCCCCAATTTACTTATAACAAATACAAAAATGTCTTCCATTATTTCATTGTAATTCCAATTAATTTAGCTTATTTTCTCCATATTCTGTCTCTGAGGCACCAACAGCTAAACATACAACGTCTGTGGTGTTGTTTCTGTCCAAACTCAATCAAATTTAGAATTTAGTTTGAAATGTTTCATTTTTACCCCTTCAGTTTGACACTTTTGAACTCAAGGTCTTGAGGTAATGTAACAGTCTATAAAATATCTGAAAGTGTTTCTATGGTCAGATAAGTGGGAAAAGCCCAGATACGAGTCCAGTCGAGTGACCCAACATGACGGGGGTGAACTGGAGCCACACATGGGGATAAACACATTCCAGCAGGCATGTGTTTATCCCTGATCCCCGAGAAACAGAAAAAGTTATGTTAGATGTGCAGAGAGCCTGAGGAAATGTTAAAAAAGAACAAAAATGTCGGATGACAACAAGGGAAAGGGCAGAGGCACAGAAAAGAGAAGCTTCAAGGATAAATGACACCAAGAAGACATTTTATAAATATAATAAAAAGAAACGGAAATATTTGAACCATGTGAGACGATAAGCTTTAAAGGTTTGAATGAGAGAAACTGTGAGTGGATTTGTTGGGTTAACTGATCTTGTGTTTGGCTTAGAGAGAAAGTATGTGTTTATCCCTTAAATGAACAGAATGAGAGATTTAAATTCTGTTTCTAAGGAGAAAGAAATACGTGGTTTAGTGAGTGAATAGCAGAACAGGAGCTCAGCCGACGGGATAATGTTTGGTTAAGGAGACGCTGATTGGTCTACCACTTAAAGCCCTCGCCGGCTAAACAACGAGGCCTTTTATTGTATAAGAAGTGGCAAAAAAACACAACTTCTGCAGCATAACATAAATTCCAAAGGATGTTTGTAATTTTTACGTGGGTTTTTAAGTGCTAACGGCTCGTTTAAGGTCAAGCCACAGCATGTTTGGACTTCGACTAGAACACTCCTAAAGGTTCATTTGAGCTTTTTGAAACATTTTTCCTCCAATTCATCCTCCACGAAAAGCAAGAACTTTGTTCTCGCTGGGGGTCTCCGGGAACAAAAATGTCATCATTTTGTTCTCGTAGCCCCAGTTCGGCAGCGCTAGCTAGGGGTTGGCTGAATTAATATTTTTTTAAAGTCGACTACCAAGTAATGAAAGTCGAGTCGACTTTGACTAAACGCTGATGATGTCATATAAACGCAGACAGGACGGCTTTATAAAACTTGACAGGGTTTATTGCAAAAACGTATTTCTAATGCTGACAACAAACAGCTCAGAAAGCATTTGTATAGAGAGCAGTGTTGTTTTAGGCAGCACTTTCAAGTCTAAAATGCTGATTAGTTGTAGTCACATTTTAATCATGTCTATATGCAAAACAGTTTTAGTCAGTTTTTGGTCTATTTTTCGGCCATAATTATAACAAAGATATTCACTATTTATTTAAAGGGATACTATGCAGTTTTGTTTGTTTTAGCTCCCCCTGGTGTCCGTTTTAAATCACTGCCGTGACAACGTTAGCATTGTTTCTGCTCAGAAACCCCTAAATCTACCTGCTGAATTGTCTCCTCAGCCATCACTACTTTCTACATGAGCGGTGAATTACTCCCCCAAAGAAATCAGCTGTTCAAGCAGGGAGAGATGGGAAAAAGCAGAAATCATGAGCTAAAAACACTCCAGTGCTAGCATAACAACTAGCCACTTTGGGTTAGCCTAACCCTCAAGAGATACGTGACTTTGTGAGACTTCAGGACACTGGACTGGAGAATGAGAAGTTGCAAACGTGGTATTCTGGATCCAAGCAGCAGATGGGGCTGAGTGACTTTTCATTAAAGAGTCAGATTAGCACAGACTGGATCAAGGAAAAGATTTAAAAAGATGAAAAAGTTGCAAAGTATGCCTTTAATAAAATCAGTCAAAGCTCGTTAGCTTAGCCGTTAGCTCCTTGGAGGTTTGCATTGGCTGAATTTAGCGCTGCATTTTTAGTAAAACTAAATTAACAAACAAAACAAGTTGATTAAATAAGGACAATCGATCAGCAGGGTTGTCATAAGCTGTCAGGACATTTTCTTTGAGTAAATATCCTTTAGCGCACTGCTAGAGAGACGATACGCTGATCAGGAACTTGTCAAAGGGTCAACTCCTTCAAAATAAAAGTTCACACGATCGATAATAAAATTAGTTCACCTAAATACCGTCTCACAACTTCACATAGCGTTTTTGTCTCATCTTGTTGCGCTGACGAATACCCAGACGACCCGTCTCACTAACTTCTGAGGAATCCATTTTGTCAGGCATAACCACGATCAGCGATAAGGCATAAAAAGTCACTACAGAGCAGAAAAGTCAACTACACTGAAAAAAATGTTTAGTTCAATTTACTCAATTTTCCTTTGTCATGAGTGTTGCACAAAATTAAATTAAGTAAATCCAAAATAAAAAAATTAAGTTCATTTACAGAAATAAATTAAGTAAATCCAACGTATGAATCATTTACTAAGGGCCAGAATCATTTATTTCAGTGTAGTCAACTGGTTCCTGCAAACCCTAGCGCTAACGTCTTGTTCTTGTGCACATCAGCTGAGCAGAACTTTTTTCTGCAAGGTGTCTGAAAACAACTGCTGTGATTGGTCAGAAAGGGAGAATGAGCGCGGTTAGCGTACGTTGATGTAACGATCATCAGTTTGTGATGTAATGGACCGGACTGGGATCAGTGTAACAGGATGGATCATTTTAATCTGTTATTTTATAATTTATTCACATTTTGGATCAGACATGGCGATAATATGTTAATACCTGATCACGTCTTCAAAACAAAAGAAAGCAAAAGAATTCAGTCTGAGTGATTTCTTGATGAGATTTTGGTTTTTGTTTTCCCTGAATGATAAATTCAGTTCTCCAAAACAAGTGTCCATGTTGTTTTCCTTCTGCTGTGCCCTGGGTGTTTCATCATCACTGTCTGCACACTCCGTCTGTGATCACAAAACCTGAGAGGCATGAGGCTGACAGTGAAGGGATCTGGTGGATTCTCGTGGACAGCCTGAGCCAGAGGGCTGTGTGCCGTGTGTGAACGCACCACGTCCAGCAGCATTTATTTTAAAAAAACAACCAGAAATGATTCACGTGAAAGTTAAAAACACATTTTCCAAGAATGCTCGGCAAAACAAATCTGCTCTTTGTCTCGGGGCGTAGCAATAAAAATTTCCATGGTAACGGTATCAAAAGTTGCATGGCAACAATCAAATCCTGCAACCGCTGTGGCCTTTTCCTTCTCCTTCTCTCATTGTGTGCAGACAGAATGGCATTCTTTGAACAGATCTTTTCATACATTGACTGAAAAGTATTCAGTCTCAGGCTGTTAATAAACTTCAGGAGCTGTGCCAGAGAAAATAGACTGAAATCCAAAAACAATAGACATGTTTTATATCCTGATATTTCTGTTTTTGTTGTTAGATTTGGGGTGATTCCAGTTTACCCACCACAAGTGTCCTTATTGGGGAAGACGCTGAACACCATGTAGTGTGTGTAGTAGTGTGAATGTGTGTGTGAGTGAGTGAAGGTAACCTGCAGTGTCAAAATGAGTAGAAAAACACTAAATGGAGTTCATTTATATAAAAAAAACAACATAAAGGGAACTTGGTCTTTTAGGGGTGAAATTCTAAATTACAATATTTGGACTTCACATTCTGATACATTTATCTTCAATCAGCCCTAAAATGAGGCTTCTCTTCAAACTCAACCAACCAACTCAACCTTTGTCCTCAGTAGCATTTCACTTTATTCATTTAGGTTTTAAACATTTTTGCACGAGAATGAAACACGAGCTTAAAAGCCTCTCTCAATCAGCAGAAGAGATTTAAGAACTTTAAACAAGATCTACAATAACAACATGGATATACAATACACACACACACCGCCAGTGTTTTAAGGTGCCAACATATTCTGTGAGCATATAGAAGGACTGTAAAATATAAATAAATGCCGCTTTCAGATTAAGGTCCCAGAGATATTCTGTAAACATTTGATAAATAGGATCATGATGTAGAACCAGTCACTCTCAGGTTAAACGTTATGATGTCACTGTTATTACTCCATAAATCTCTGTTGGGGTTTGGTGAATGCCCAGGATGCTGTCGGTAGGACTCTAAATGACGCAGTGACAGAACGACAGCAGATGTTGTGTCGGCTCGATCCTCCTGGCAGATCTCAGGAAGTGTGGTTTCCTGATCAGACACTTTGTGTTGTGTGTCCATGTGAGGTCTTGTGAATTGTGACACACCTCTCCTCACTTTCTTTTTCCTCCTTGGACTGATGATGATGATCTCCTTCGTTTTATTGGTGTTTAAAGTCAGGTTGTTAACTGGACACCAGTCTACCAGCCTCCTTCCCGCCTCCTCGGCTGATTAGACCCACCACAGTTGTGTCATCTGCTAATTTAATGTAACGTTTGTATTGTGGGTGGACTAACAGTCGAGTTGGTAAAGGGAACGGACTCAGGACGCAGCCTTGAGGGACTCCTGTGCTGAGAGATAAGGAGGAGGAGCTTTCTTAGAAATGTTCATTAAATAACTGGTGGATGCACCGAGGCTGATACCAGTATTGGTATCGGGCCGATACCGATACCATGTGCTCGATAAAGTGAACCAATACCACTGCAGAAGCTCTGACTGTAGTAGTTTACTATGTGCGTGATCGAGGGAGGTATAGTTACCCTGCTGGGGTGGGGGACTCCGTGGGCTCCGTGGCGCTGTGTGGGGCTCCTGCCGTGGACCTGGATGGGTGGGCCGGCGATCTCCCTGCCCTGGGTGGTTTTGGGGAACGGGGGTGCTTACTGGGGCCAGCGGGGGAGGTGGCCCCCTGGGAGGGCTTGTCCCCCCAGTCTTGCCTCCCCATCCCCGGATTTTTCCCTCCCTCTGCTCCGTCACGTCACCACACACACAGGGCTTTGGGTCACGGGTACGTCATGGTGTGGAACACCATCTCTGCAGCCTGTGGCCCAATTTTATTGCACAATTTAAACACTTCCACCACAGACATTCTTACATTATGCATCTAGGGTCTTTGGAGGAATTACACCCAGTAATACCCGGGGGGAGGGAGGTCTAGCCGGCTAACCTCTCCTCCGGTGTCATTACCCATCTCCACGCATTTAGACACTTAGGATCCAGGGCGGGGGATGGCGGGCCGCCCCCCACTCTTTTTAAAAGCATCTTACTACAACACGCATCAACACCACATTGGAGCAGGCGGGGGGAGACTTGGGGTCTTCACACACCCCTGTTCTCTGCTCGCTGCCTGGGGCCTGGAGTGGAGCGGGCCGTCTGGTCGGGGTCTGCGGTGGGGGGGCTGCTCGGCTGCGGCGGGGTGCGCGGTGGTCTGCTTATCCCCACTTCAGTAAGGGAGGGACCATCTTCAGGATCTTAGGGCCGGCTTCACCCTTAGGGCGCTGGTCCCTGGTCCTGAACATAGAGAGTGCATGGGGAGCGAGAGTGGGTGTACAGCGTCTATTGTGTGTCTTGGTATGTTTGCAGGAATGTGTGCAGGAACGCATGAGGGAGGGAGCGTGATTGTGTCTGTGTGTGACTGTTTTTCTGTCAGGTTCCTGTTTTTGGCACTCAGACATTATTCTGTTTGCTCCACAGCCGGACAGGACACGGGGTTAAAAAAAAAAAAAGAAGCTCTGACTGTGGTCTGACTGGCCAGTTCTGTTGTAGTTTTCTAGATTGGTGCCTAGGGGGAGCTGTTGAGCTAAAGAGGAACAGTGTGATTAGGAGTGGAAAACTGCAATAATTTCACAGAAAATGTTTATTTTTCACATAAATATTTTAGCTTTGTTATCATTTTTATATTTATTTATTTATTTATAAAACCTGTCTTCCAATTCATTGCTTTTTATGCAGTAGAAGTATCGGTACTCTGTATCAACAAGTACTCAGATCCAAGTATCGGTATCGTATCGGTTTGAAATGAAGTGGTTTTTGCAGCATCCCAGTTAAAATATATTTTATTTATGTTTTGAATGAAGCTGTGGCATGCAACAATAAATAAACAGTGTTTTATAAGAACAGGAGATTAAAATTTATTATTTCTGTTTTCATCATGGTTGATTCTGAAATGACTTCCTGTTTTTTAAACAGCTTGTTTTCATTATTCTGATGACGTGACCTGAAGCTACTGACCTGCATGACTCAAAGCATGAAAACTGAGAAACTGCTCAGGTTGAATGCTTCTTACTGGGAGAGATGTTTTATCCTCACAGTGGATAAAAAAAAACAAAATGTCTACACCGGTCAAAGTTTCTGATTGAACAGAAGTGGTTTACTCTGCTAACTGTTGTTTTTAGATGTTTTAATAAACCTGTGACCTCGTTTAGAATTTGTATTGTGTCACTGAAGCTAACGATGGTTTTTGTAGCTGTCAAACACGTCACTTTGTTTGTAAATCTGGTGCTTACTGGGAAGTGGTGCATTTATTTCAGTCTAATCCCTCTCCCTGGCCGACCGGGGTGGTCAGATGACAGGCGCTAATCTCTGGACTCCCTGCCTGACTGACTGCTTAGTAACATGGGATTAAAACTGGGCACACCCCCATCACATGCCAGTCTCTCCTCCCTGGAGGTAGAAGAAGTGGGAATGGTGAAAGCAGATGCTTTTTATTGCTGCTGCAGCCATGAGGTGAAAGGCGGCCATTGATGTTTTTACCTGTGTCGGTGTGTCTTTCTGTTAGCAAAACCAAATAAAACTTATTATAAGGATATAATACATGATATTGAGTCAACTTGATTCAAGATGGCCACCAGGGTCGACTGACTCATCACAATCATAGACTCATAGCTAGCTAACCCTAACTGGTTCCATCAGATTTGTACTCCTCCAACTTTATCGATTCTTCCTAGCAATTCTCTTGTTTCCGGTTTTCCTGAAGTTTTTCATTGTGGTGCGATTTGTCAGAGGGAATGGGAGGGGGGGTTGTTCCCCGTGGTCGGAGGTGCAGCACGAGCAGGGAAGGGGGTGTGATGAGCAGAGGTGGGTAGTAACTACGTAGTTACATTTACTCAGTTACATTTACTTGAGTAACTTTTTGAAAAAAATGTACTTTTATGAGTAGTTTTACTTCATTGTAATTTTTACTCTAACTTGAGTATTATTTTTGTTAAGTATTGCTACTCGTACTTGAGTAAAATCTCTGAATCCTCTTCCTACTGCAAGTAAATTTACAGAAACAAACATGTTTTAACAAAAATACACCAGACACACCTACAGTTTATTAAAGGAGACCATCTGTTTCTGCACCAGCTTTGTTTTCTATCTAGCTAGCCACCTTTATCTAGCTAGCTAGCTTGCGCAAAAGCTAGACATAGCTAGTTAGCAACACAGATGCTATAAATTTTTAGCCACTTAGCTAGCTCTACTGAAAATTTTGTTTTTATATTTTAAAAAATACTTTGAAAAGTGTTTCTTCTGCTTAAAATTTGCTGTTTTGACATCATGTTATGGATGTAGCTATCAGTGTTTTTCATTTTAGCCTTTAAGATACAAGAATTTCCCCAAAACTTTATATTTGTCTGTCTGTTGACATAATTAAAAAAAAATCAGATGGATGTTACTCAGAAATCAAGTAGAGTTTTTACCAAATACTATTTGACTCATACACAAGTATTTTTTTGGACAGCAATTTTTTTTACTTTTACTTGAGTAAAACTATGTTGAAGTAGTGCTACTCTTACTTAAGTACATTTTTTGGGTACTCTACCCACCTCTGGTGACGAGCTGCAGCTCCATGCGGTCCAGACGGAACTGGCATTGTCTTCACCCACCGAGACGAGCTCACAACGAACGGTCCCTCCTCTGCTTTTTTCACAAATTACAAACGGATTACATCATGCTTTTTGAGACGACTCAAGGGGGGTAAAGGAGCTGCATCTGGGGTTGCCAATCGTCCCTTGAAAAACGGAATTGTCCCGTATTTAGACACAAAAGTATGCGTCCCGTATTGACCTGAAAAGGGACGCACTTTGTCCCGTATTACCGTGAGAATCAACATGAGTCTGTAAAATGTTAACGAATTTAACGTTTTGTATGAAAACGCAACCAGTAATACTGCATTCCCCTTCCTCTCCCTCTCCTGCTCTGTGACCAATGAGCTGACAGCATACTTACACGAGTATGACGATACAGAATCCCGCTTATCTCATTGGTCGAGGTACGATTGCTTGCGAGGAAGATACCGGAAGAGAACAAACGACATCAAAGCAGTATGGGCGCCGACAGGGACACAGACGCCGACACTGCTTTACAGCTCTCGGACGATAGTAGGCCTACACCTTTGACTAGCGATGCTTGTTGTGTTCCTCTGAAGAGAAAAAAAAAGGCTGCAAAAATACAGGGAGGAATGGGAAAAGGAAAACCCCTGGCTGGAAAAAGTGCGTGATAACGCATATAAAGCGCACTGCACTGGGGTTTAAAAAAAATTCACAATGCAGGGACGGGTAACGGCAGTCGGGTCGGCCGGCTCTGCCAGCGAGGTGTCCCTTATTTATTTTTCATGGAGTTGGCAACCCTAGCTGCACCTCCAACAGCGGTGAGCGGATTGTCGGACAGAAACCAGGTTATTATTGTCAGATTAGTGAGAGGTGCATAGAGGCCTTTTCCTCCTGGGGGTGACCACACATCAAAAGCAGACGAGGTAAATCCCCCTATCCCCTGGACAAATCACACCCTGCTGCCTGTGGTGCTGAAGACTGCATAGAACTTTTTTTTGCCACCTAAGAAATTACTCAGGAATTGTTAAGGAATTCAATCGACAGGCAGAATAAACAGTAACATTGATATTGATAAAGATGAATCAATTCCCACCCCTAGCTGTGTTTTAGATGTAGCAGCTAGGCGCCTAACAGACTGAGATCTTGAAATCCTGTGAGAAGTGATGCCAGTAACGTATTACTCTAAGATTACCTCTTTTTTTCCAGTAATGAGTAATCATGCTATAATTTCCATACCAGTAATCAGATTACTTTCCAAGCTACTGTGTACTACAGTATTCTTGTAATTTTCTTTAGTTAAAAGATATATTTGCTTTCTTTTTGCGTCTCTGTGAACGTGGTCGAGTCACGTTTTCAGACTGAGGACGACTCGACTGTAAAACCTACTCACGTCAATCCGGACGACTGAGAAGTGACGTGACCAATAAGAGCTGACTGGATCCTGCTGTCAAACAGCCGACGCTCAGTGGCCTGAATGTAGCTGCAGCAGCGTGATGGCGAGGAGACGTTCTGATCAGAGCAGCTCAAAGATGGGAGAAATGAACCAGCAACTAAAGAGACTTTATGATGTAAACTCTGCTCATGGCAGATTTAGCAAAAAACTTTAAATGTCAGGAGATCCAGTTTGTTGATGTTACTGTTAAAAATAAACTTCTGATAAAGTTAGTTTTGTCTAAACTGGGTGATATTTTTATGTTTGGGGGCTATCGGTAGATTTGAATGTCATTAGTGAAGTAACTAAAAAACTATCTAGTAATCTAACTTAGTTACTATTAAAGTCAAGTAATCGGTGAAGTAACTAAGTTACTTTTTAAAGGAGTAATCATTAATAAATAATCTGTTTACTTTTCAAAGTAACTGTAGCGACGCTGTGTGTCAGGTTGCTCATAACAGTGTTTTTAAGAATTGACCAAATCAAACTCCATCATTTCCCTAAATAAACTGTGACATTTCACACCTATAGGACAAAGGAGTGGACATGAAGAAGAGATGAAAACAAACAATGGATTCATTTATAAAATATAAATGAACTTAGTCTGCAACACGCTTCTCTTCCTCAACGTAGATCGTTTTAATCTGGTCTTGATGGTAAATAAAAACTTGCATCAGTTTTAGAAAGTGTGTTTAGATGTTGCTGAGTCATGTTTTGATCAAACATCCAGTTCCTACTGTAAAAACCGACTGTTCCCTCTGTAAAAGCAGGTTGTGTTGGTTCTACACGTGCACACACGTCACGTCTCAGGAAATGATAACAGATAAATGACTGAAACCTTGTGTGAGTGGGAATCTTTACTTCTTGTCTTTTTGAGCTTTTAGTAGATGGGTAAGTACTTTAATAGTTGCATGACCTTGTGGTCAGACTCACTACATACGTATGTCATTTTTTACTGTTCTGGAACAAATAAAGACTGGTGCGCTAATTTTCTAGATAAACAGTTTTTGTGTCAGGGGATCGGACCGCCAAACCTCCCGCCTTGGTCTGCCACCCGATCCACAATGCACCGGACTCTTCATGTTCCTCCTGCAGGTGATGGGCCCATGCATACGATTCGGGGCCCGGCCAGGCCCCATGGGCGAAAGACCGGCCACCAGGCGTTCACTCGCAGGCCCCAGCCCCAGGCCTGGCTCCAGGGTGGGACCCCGGTAACCCTCCGGGCCGGGTACTCTGGCTCTTTGATTTAACCTCCATGAAAAGCCTTCTGAACCGCACGTTGTCTCATCCTTCACTCTCAGAAATGAAAGGACAGAATTGTACCTTTTTTGTCACTGGGGTGATACCCTCAAAAGTACAACTTTGTACCTTTAACTGCAGGGTTGCATCCTAAGGGATACAAATATGTACCCCTTAGGATACATATTTGTACTATTTAGGGGTACAAATTTGTACCCTAAGGTACAGGTTTGACTAGTAAAAGGTACAAACTACAAAGGTAAAAATTTGCACCCCCAGTTAAGGTACAAAATTGTACCTTTTGAGGGTACCATTTTCAACAAATTCATTCAATTCAATACAAATTTGTACCCCTAAATGGTACAAATATGTATCCTAAGGAGTACAATTATCTGCCCTAAAGGGTACATATTTGTACCCTTAGGATATAATGCCCAGTTAAAGGTACAAAATTGTACTTTTGAGGGTACCACCCCAGTGACCAAAAAAGGTACAATTATGTCCTTTCATTTCTGAGAGTGTAGTTCTGACCACATACAGACCAAAAGATGCACTTCATACTTCCTGTTCTCAGTTCCTGCGAGATATTGTGGCTATTGCACGATTTTGCAAGCTGCAAACGGTGCGCCGCTTCAGGAAATCATCCTGAGACCAGAAGACTCGCCAAAGATGTGGCGCTACCGCGGCACAGCGCTGACATCTCCCAGGCTTTATCCATCGATCCATCACAGACAAGAAACCAAGATCCTCAACTCCTCAACTCGAGGCAGAGACTCACTCCCAACCTGGAGGGAGCATTAGTCTGTAATTATTTAATGTAACAACTATTTATTGCATCATTATGAGGTGTTTGCAGTTTGATCTTTGCAAGCTCATTTATACAGTATGGTTGATCTTCTCCTATTCTTTGTGCACACCTGTTTCAATGCAGTGATTGCTCCAGTATGACATCATTCTGAAGAGAAAACTCAGTCCTGAATTTGAATCACATTGAGACATTTTTGTATTTATTATAGACAAAAGAGAACCAAATTGCCTCTTGTTTTCAGATCATATATCACTAAATGTCTTCAGTCTAAATATTTCCTCACTTGTTGAGTCACCATAACATCTACACATGAACGAGGATGTATCCTAAAGCCAGCTCAGACCACCGTGATGGCCTCACAGGCTTCAGCCCTACGATTGAAGACTTCTCCCACTAATAAAGACGTTATCAGCTTTTATTGAAGTAAAAGTGTTTTAAAAGCTCAGATACACCCAAGGTTGAGACAAACGGTTAACGCCGAGGTCAGGTTTTAAAAGTTTTACTACAAGTTAAAAGGTTAAAGGTGTGTCATAAAAGGTACTTTTGTTTTAGTAATGAGAACATCCAGGAATCCAGTGTAACATTAAATCAACATTTAAAAGAATGTGTAGTCAGCTGCACGTGTGTGTGTGTGTGTGTGTGTGTGTGTGTGTGTGTGTGTGTGTGTGTGTGCGTGCGTTTATTAGAGGTTAATTCCAGTTTTCAGATTGAGACCGTTTAAAAATGTTGAGATTTTTCCAGCTGACTTTTGTTTGTGCTCACACAGTTTGTGCTTCTGGACACTGAATCATCCTTTTCTGACGAACTCGGACACGCGTTGGCACAAAGACGATTTGTGAACGGTGTTTTTGGTCTGTTAGTTCCCTGAAGGTAGAAACGAGAAGTAAAACCACCTCGATCTGTTTGGTGCTGCTGACCTTTGTCAAACTCAATCTCACTTCAAGTCGTAGGTCCTGCACGGTCTGTTCTCATGGGTTATTTATCTTTTTGAACTGAAATCACTGAAAAGCACCAAGGGTCAAAGAGCATGAAACTTGTTTCCTGCTAAAACTTTGTAGTCAATTTTTCCCAAAGAAGAAACTGAGACTTTAAGTTTAAAATAAACCAGAAGGATGTCATTCTGGTTATGTTTTAAAGGATATGTTGAAGTGATCTTCGGCTAATCAAATCAGGACAGCCTGCTGCTGAATAGTGATGGATCAGCTCATTTTGGGGAATTTAAAACAGCTCTTGCTCAAAGGAATCCTGGAAAACGACATTATCTGTTTGTCAACCTCTACAATTAAAAATATCTGAAAATGAGCTGCTAATCTTCAGATATTTTAAATAGTTTAGAGTATTGCTTCAGTCAGAAGATGTCACAAGTCAGAAAACTGGCAAATTGTAAATGCAGAAAAATTTGCTATTTTTAAGGAATCTAGCCAAGCAAATTTTGCACTCCATTGGCAGATTTCTTTGCTCAAATCTAGAAAATTTGACCATATTTAAGAAGATCTGGCCTATTTCAAGTAGGGCTGTAAGAATATATTTTCTTTTTAGACAAAAATAAGACAAAATGTCTCAAAACAAGGCGATTTTACTTTCTTAGAAATCAGTTTTTGCAATGTGGCAGCAGCTTATCTTAGACAATGAAAGTAATGTAATGTCAAAATCCAGATCCAGAATTTGAAACAGGAGAAAGTAAATTAAAAAAAACATCAACAAAATGAAACATAAACTCAAAGAAGAGCTTAACACCCAATGAAAACCAAAGAAAGACAATAAAACCCACTAATGAACAACAAAACCAGAAAAGTCTCAGATACATAAAAAAACACACAATTTAATCAAATTATATAAAATAAAATAATCATCTAATAATTTTTGTTTTCAAAGCAAATTGAAAATTGAAATAAAATTCATGAAAAGCATTTAATGCCTAAAATAATTCTTTACAGGTTGATGATTATTCACAGACTGACTGAGCGCCTTGAATAAAGAAAAAAATACAGATGTTTTATTTATTTGAACAAAATACATTTCTTCAAATAAAGCACACAAAACCAGAGAAAATAACACTTTTGTAAATGACTGGATTTGTTGAAATAAATGAAAAGAAAAAAATTAAACACCTTTAAAGTGATAATATGCAGTTTTGCTTGTTTTGGGCGCCCTCTGGTGTCCGTTTTAAATCACTGCATTAAATAAAGTAGCCCATAGTTCTTGCTTATAAACTGCTAAATCTAAGTGTTGAAATGTCTCCTCAGCCTTCATAGTTTTCTACAGGAGCGGTTATTTACTCCTTCAAAGAAATCAGCTGTGTTCAAGCAGGGAGAGATCGGAAAAAAATCAGGAATCATGAGATAAAAACACTCCAGCGCTAGCATAACAGCTAGCCACATTGGGTTAGCCTAACCCTCGTGAGATACGCGACTTCCTGGGTACCGTGACGGCGACGGAGATCTTGTAATCGTGGTATTCTGGATCTAATCACCAGATGGGGCTAAGTGACTTTTCATTAACTCTGTAAAGGGTCAGATTAGCACAGACTGGCTCAAGGAAAAGATTTAAAAATATGAAAAAGTTGCATATTATCACTTTAACACGAGGTCAAACTGTCTCACAGGAAACAGGAATTCCGTCTTATCCTTAAGGTGTGCAGATAACAGAATTCCTCCGTGATAAGGGTTTGTTGGGACTCACTTTAAGGCAATGTGACTTTTGCAGACACACCTGCCTTATCACTGAAACACTGGCCTTAAGTCTGACCTCTGCTGATGATTATAACACATACAGAACACACACTGACACATTGATCTCCTAATGTGTTACCGTAATACACCACTTTACAGTGTGGGGTGTAGTATTTTTGAAATATTTTTCTAATTGTTGGATTTTGTGTTTCAGTTGTATACTCTGCAGGGCTGGACTGGGACGTGATGATTTACGTGTGTGTGTGTGTGTGTGTGTGTGTGTGTGTGTGTGTGTGTGTGCCACTGAGTATCTGTGTTCATAGCAGCGCCCCACGTGTGTGATCACAGGTTCCACGCTTGATGCCGTGACGTAACACCAATGCCCAGGCCGACCCGGCCCAAACGTACATCGGCCCACTGAGTATTGCCTGGTACAGATGGAGCTGTCTATAGAGATTGCTCTATATTGACTTGCATTTTCACTAAATTTCCAAACATTTTGAACAGTTTGTGACTTGATGGATGGATCTCTGTTGACCCAACACTCAAAGTTGTGCTTTGAATCAAACTTTTTTGGTACGTAGCAAAACACACTTTCAGTTTTACCAGCTGTAATATAATGAACACGGCTTATGGAAGAAATATAGTATCATCAGAATTCAACTATTTTTAGACATTGAATTTATAACACTGAATTTTTTATCATGTTCAATTATATGTATGAATTTTTCTTACTCCAAATTTTCCTGCAAAAATATTCACCTGCAAAAATTCACCATCAAATATTCAACTGCAAAAGATTCACTTGCAAAAAATTCACCTGTAAAAATTCACCTGCAAAAAATTCACCTGCAAAAATTCACCTGTAAAAATTCACCTGTAAAAATTCACCTGCAAAAATTCACCTGCAAAAATTCACCTGTAAAAATTAACCTGTAAAAAATTCACCCGCAAAAGTGATGAACTTAAATGACCCAAGTAAGACTAGGCGTTCTGTAATGATCTCTATTTAGGAGAAAAACTTAATCTCTTCACATTTAAACAGCTCTCTGTAGGAGATGCGCCGCTGGCTAACGGTGTCATGTGATCAAACGAGCGTAATTTGATTGGCTGAGAGCCGCTCGACTCGATCTAGTGCTGATTGCTCTGGCTTGGGTCATTTAAGTTCATCACTTTTGCAGGTGAATCTTTTGCAGTTGAATATTTGATGGTGAATTTTTGGCAGGTGAATATTTTTGCAGGAAAATTTGGCATAAGAAAAATTCATACATATAACATGATAAAAGATGATAAAAATTCAGTGTTATAAATTCAATGTCTAAAAATAGTTGAATTCTGATGATACTATATTTCTTCCATAACGGCTCATGAACATTATAAGAAGATAACTCATCATAACACATCAAACTTTCCAACTCCAGAGTTAAATAATCTGACTTTAGTGAAAATGATCAAAAGTTGAACATTATTTATCAAACGACATGTTCAGATACGGATTTAAATGGACCTGCATGAGAACATTTTAGAGAATGTGTCTCTTCAGCACATTCACTGTGTTTAGGCTGTCATCTCTGTACGAGTAACACATTCCAGTCATAACTGCAGACTTTGGTGACCTTCTAGGGTCAAGCATCCTCAGCTAATCTACACAGCAAGAGATGGAAGTTCTTTTAAAAACAGTCCTGATAAGAAAAACCTTTAAATGATTATGCAGTTTAGGAATGCAGACACATTTTATTCCCAAAAGACTCAACTAAGAAGAAAAATGTATTGTGATCCAAATATCATGATCATCCAAAAATCAAAAAGAAAGCAAAACCTTCTATCAACTCAATTTTTAACAAAATAGAACAGACAAAAAATAAATAATTTATTTGTTTGTTTGTGTTTTGGTTCATTTATATTCCCCTAAAAAACATTTTATTTCCTGATTTTATCAACGTCCATACTTTGAATTAGCTTCGGGTCAGTTTCATAAATCATATCAGTTCAAACTGAATAGTTTGAGTCATTAAGTGACAGTCTGGTTTCAGGCTCCTGGGGAAACTGAACGTGATCTTCTTTCTTCCACTCTGCTCTAACTCATTCTCAGGTGACAGGATGAGAAACTCCACATAGACGCTTTTATTGTTTTATACTCGTTAACATATCTGTGGAATTTCCCACATGCTGCAGTAAATCATTATAAAAGAAGCTGAACAAAGACGGAGTCAGCTTGTCGGACGGACCTTTACTCTCAGGGAAATACCATGACGGTGTTGATCTTGGTGTGTTTTTGTATCGTCAATCTTTAACTAACTGGTTTTACACAGTAAAGAAAAGAAATTGTGTTGAAATGTATATTTACTGGGATGTTAAAAGTTAAACCATCCTCATTTAAAGTGATACTCTATTCCTCACAGTTAGATCAGTGGGCAAACACAAATATTACCCAGTCCAGTCGTTATCCTGATCCGGCAGTACTCCTTTAGCATTAGCTTAGCAGAAAACACTGTAAGTGAATGGTAACAACTAGCATTGTGAGAAAAAAGTCCTTAAAACTCATTCAGTAGTGATACTAGTGATACTAATTCTGCCTAGTGACATGAAAATAAAATCTTTTTCGCTGAACGGCGCAAGGACATGACGCAGCAGCCTCAAAGACGCCTACGTCCGTAAACATGTATCTGCATGTTGTTTGCAAACCTCACAGACGATTAAAAATGACACAAAGGCGCGAGCTGCACAGAGATTATCTTCAAAAAACGTTACCGGGTTTAGCCTGTAGCCATTATTTGTATTTATCAGGCTTTCAGCTGTTCTTTGTCATAAAGTAGTCCAGAGTCTTAAAATAGTACCTGTAATTCCTTCATGTTACTTTTTATTTTCACTTACGGTCAATATGATTTTTGAGGTCACTAGGCAGAATTAGTATCATTAGTATCACTACTGAGTGAACTTTAAGGACTTTTTTCTCACAATGCTAGTTGTTACCATTCACTTACAGTGTTTTGCGCTAAGCTAAAGGAGTACTGCTGGATCAGGATAACGACTGGACTGGTTACGAATTGTTTTTGTCCACTGATCTAACTATGAGGAATATGGCAAAAGACAAAAAAAAAAAAATCACCTTTTTGGTGGAATATTCCTTTAAATAAGCAGTTTAGCGCTCTCTGTATATCTTAAAAATACTACATGACTTCACACTCCAAGTCAAGGAGATTTCATTATCGGATTAAAAAATCTATTTAGTTTTTTGTGTTTTGTTTTCAGACACAAATAACAGTATTTTTGCTGTTTTCCATGCGATACAACTTTTTACCTTAGGAAGGATAAATACATTTGGGTGAAAACAAAAACTCTAAACAAAAAGATAAACATTACTTTTAGGATTTTATTTCTCTTTGAAACTTTTTGTATCATTTTCTTTTCTTCTTCATTTTGAAAGTTGAAGCTGAATTTCCCTAATTCTGACATCAAAACATATTAGTTTAAACACTATAAAAGCTTTAACCCTCACACTGTCCTTATTTTTCTATTGATTTTTGGGTCAGTTTGACCTTAAGACGGTTAAAAAAAAAAAAGCTCTTGAAAATGAAATGTTACTGCGATCAAGAAATACATGTTCCTAAAAGGTTTCAGTATCACAAACTGTACTGCATTTAAAAACTTTGTGTTGACTTTTTGCTACATCAGCTGACTTATCATATGTTCAGACAGTCCAGTTCACTCTTCTGTGCTGCATGTGCTGCAGTCAGTCATCATAACATTCCTCAGCTGATTTGCAGCAGGTGGGAGGATCAGCAGCACCAGCCCTTGATGTGTTTTGGATTCTCAGCAGGTCCAGTTAGTGTCCAGCATCAAAAATAACCTGGAATGTTCACTATCTACTGGAAACCTGGAAAACGTGGTGTATCTGATTAGTCATCTGGGGTCATTAAGAATGACTTTACCTGTCATTTTGTTGATTGTTGTCACAGCCTCCTTAGGTTTACAGTCTCAGGGTGCTGGACTTTCACTGATACCTTTGTGCTGACTTTCTTGCAGTCTTGCCATCTGCCTGTATGATCCAGGAATAAATAAGTGAAGTTTTTCCCCAATAGCTCCTTTAGGATCCAAATCAAAGTGATCACAAAAACAGCTACCAAATATCAGAACAAACAACAACCAGATAAATAAAAACAAATTAGAAACATGATTTTAGAAGCTTTTTTTTTTTTTTTTTTTTTTTACAATCGAGTTTTAATAAGAATGTCAGCCGCTTTTTAAAAATGAGCCAAGGATGCCAACACAGCTGTAGTTGTTCTGAACATCTGAGAGTTGCTTTCAGGCAGTTCACTCGCTTAAGCCAGGAGAATGCACCCACAGCATGCTGCTCTGACCATCAACGGCATGTGGTGAATAACCAGCACCAAACTCCTGGGTGCACATCTCTGAGGACCTGTCATGGAACACCAACACTGCATCACTAGTCTGGAAAGCCCAACAGCATCAGTTCCTCCAAAAACTAAGAAAAGCGAGAGCCCCAGTATGTGTACCTTCAACAAAGTCCAGCTGCATCACTGTGTGGTACGGTGCCAGCTCTGTGTCCTGCTGCAAGACCCTGCATTGCATAGTGAGCGCAGCAGAGAAGATCCTTGGTGATGTTCTCCTAGGGCTGGGCGATATGGCTCATAATCTATATTGCGGTATAATTATGAGCATGTGCATTAACGGTATATATTGCGATATACAGGTTATACTAGACTTTTTTGTTGTCCGTCATTTTGACTGACAACAACAACAAAAAAACGGTTATAGTCTATTTTTATCTGCCACTTACTCATTTTTAAAAACATGATAATGACATTTTCAACAATGAGTCCAGACCTCGTGGTTTTATTTACGAACAGGAAGACTGTCGGCTGTAGCCACAGTACAAAAAAACCATGTCGTTTTCTGGTTCTGGACTCTCTCCCGCTCCTCCAGCTGTCTGCACCTCAGCTAGCAACAGCCACCTCAACAACAGCAGTGTGGAACAAGGTCCATTCAAACTCAAGTTCTCCAGCCAAGCGCTCTCAGCAGACCCCCACTATACGTTTGGACCAACCAAGTCTGCACAGCATCTTCCCCTGTCGTCTCATTTGTTCAAAGACAAGTTATGAAACTGCTCTATCGTTCCATCTTTACCTTATTTTTTTAACCAGTCGTTTAAATTTTTCTCTTTTTCTGGATCATCACACAGTCTCACAGCTCACACACTGACTGCTGTATAATTCAATGCCCACAGAAACCAGATCATGTTAACATGTTGCTGAACTGTGTTTTTTAAATCTAGCAGCAGCATTCACTGATCGTAATCACCACTGCAACTTTTACACACTTTCATTTACAGTTCACCCGAGTTCTGTTGCTTGGAAAGAAATATGAAGTCCTGCAAAGACAGAACATAACTCAGATTTTTCTTTTACAATGAAATCACAGAAGGTTAGGTGCCTTTTTATTGGATTTATTGTGGAAAATATCTAATAAAAGCTCTGATGATGTAGTGGACGCCTTTGAACTCAGCTCTAACTGTGCACCAGATCTTGTTGCTCAGCATCAGAACTGACTTCATGAATGTTGGTTTATCTCTGAAGGCAGGCCATGCTTTTGTTTGGTTTAGACAGAATTCTGGGCAAAGGTCAAGGTCAAAACAAATAGAAATGTTTCACACTGTTTAAAAACAGGCTGGTAAAATGTGCAATAACAGCTTTACACTGAATATTGTAGCATCTTTCTGAAAGATCTTTCATAAATTTGGTTAAAAAAAATGAAGAATTATGGGTTTGGTTGATGTTTTTTGGTTGTAACGGTGCTTCATGGCAGTAAATCTGATTTTGGTCTGAGGTAGACCTTGTAAGGATCCACCAGTGGAAGTGGGATGAGCAGCATAGCATGCATGTTGAGCCCCAAAATGTTTTAAACTCACCTGTAGTATTCTCCTGTTGGTATTCACCTTTGTTTTGGGTTTCCAGGTGTGTTCCAATCACCAGTCTGACACCCGATCGGCTCCGTATTAGCTCTTGGACAGTTTGAAATGGGCCATTCCACAGCATCATGTGACCAGACTGGTGACCAGCATGGCTGTCATGGCTGCATGTGGATAACCCACACACTACTGAGGCCTCTGACAGTGAAAATTGTTGGCTACTTCTTGGCGGACCAACCCACATTTAGCTGTGTTGCTCATTCCAGCAAAAGTGACCAAGTAGGCTTTCCAATGATAAGATTTATTGTCAGGTATTGTTACAGAAAAGATAAAGACGATCAAACACAATGTCCTTCTTGTGCTGAGATTATACAGAAATGAAAGGATATGTGAGTAGCTGCATGTTTTCAGAGAGACTTCGGTACTTTTCCACTTTGAAAACCTTCTGAAGGGACCAGAATCTTGCTGAGGCAGAAGAATTGGGGCAGAACTCTTTGAGGGAGAGCATTAATCTTAATCTTGGAGACCAACAACAGAGTATCCTTTCATCCAAAACCTGAACGGGTCAACCTAATACCTCTCAGCTCTGCACACGAGGAATTAAAAGCAGCTTAGTTACCGCTCAGTCGGGAGTTCCTGTTTTATGTATCTGAACAACAGGTGAGTTTAAAACATGGCATAAGACATGATTTTTGTATGTCCAAAAGTGAGTCTTCATTTCACTCTAATGTTGTTTAATGACCATTTAATGTCAGGTATTCTAGAGTTCTGTTCAGCGGACTCCCAAAGGCCTGGAAGTTGATTTAATTTAATAGAAATAAGTGTAACAGACTTGTTGAACACACTGATGTAAGTGATCTCTGCTCGTCACAGCGTGGCATTGAGACAGCATCCTGTAGAGAAGGAGAAAGAATCAGACTGGACAAAGTTATTAACGTTAATCTGGTTGTTTTACCAAGAAAAAAAAATCAGATTGTTAAAAAATGCATTCTAATTTAAGATACAGCTTAAAACCGGGTACTATTATTACTGCATCAAACACATGACCTGCAGACTGTTTTATTACTGTTTCTGTCTACTTTAAACCTTTTTTCCTCTGCTTCGCTTTTTGGTTTTTTTCTAAAGGTTCCTTTGTCTTCATTCATTAAACCATCTGAGAAAAGCCAGAGCCGTCCGGAAGTGAACTTGAGATGATCCGTTATAGTTTCTGATGGCAGAGCAGAGCCTACGGAGCTCCAGGGAACTCATAAAGAAGCACAAATAAAAGCTTTACCAGAACACTTGGCCTTTGTCCTCCAGTTTCCCAAAAATAGCTCAGCCAGCAAACAGTCAGTCCCCCAGAAAGGCAATCTGAGTTTTCAGTAGATGATTTGTTTTATCTAACTCTGTAGATTTTACCTCAGCAGCTGTATGCAAACATTTGAAATCACAGATGCTGAAGCACAAAAAATCCGAGTTATATCCATCCAGAACTTGATGCGACCTTTACTATTAAACCCCGGCTCTGGAAGGCATCCATATTTACCAAAAAGCCAAACTTTGTCAGTTTAGGTCCAAGTTTGAAGCACAAAGGCACTGAGGGTCGTGGAGAACTGGTGTTTATCTCCATGGGTCAAGGGGTGAGAGACGAGGGACACCTTGGACAGGTCGCCAGTCCGTCACAGGGACACATAGAGACAACAAAAACACTCAATTTAGAGTCACCAATCAGCCTAGCATGCATGTTTTTGGTCTGTGGGAGGAAGCCGGAGTACTCAGAGAAAATGCATGGGGAGAACATGCTAACTCCATGTACAGAGGCTGCAGAACCAGGATGCAAACCCACGTAGATTTAGCGTGGACGGAGGTGACGTGTCCCCTCAATTCGATCCAAGGTTGCAGAAATAGCGCTGCGTCCCAACCAATAATACATGCAGCCCAGCGGACCAGGTGCTGCGTCGCTGTGCGTGGAGTCCGTGGACAGACCTGTGTCCAGGGTAAAGAGGCGTGTGTGTCTGGATCGACCGACGTGAGCCCCTCACAGCCCGCACCGAGCCGCTTACACCGATAGCACCTGCTCTTGGTCTGGATTAGGGGTTGCACGAACTAGTCGACTTTTGTGGGCTGTAGTGACTTTTTAAACCAAAGGTCGACTAGTTGCTGATGACGTTTACTTTTATTTTGAAGGGGTTTGATTAGTTCCGTTTCCTTTGATGAGTTCCGGTCTGGCGCTGCGCTATTAAAATGGATATTTACTCAAAGAATACTTCTTGGCAGCTTTTGATGCCCTTGCCAATCGATTGTCCTTATTTAATCAACTTAACGGTGAGTCTTTGCTTTCTTTATCTCTTGTTTTACTGAAAGTGCAGCGTTATTCAGCCCATTCAAACCTCCGATGTGCTAACGGCTAAGCTAACGAGCTAATGGCTCGGCTATCAAGCTTTGAGTGATTTTATTCATTAAATAGCGAATGTCTTTGTTATGATTATGGCTGAACAATAGACCACAATCTGACTAAAACTAAAACTGACTAAAGCCTCGTTTCCACTATCAGAACTTCGGGGTAATTTCTGTGAGGGGGGAAAGTGACCGGGACATTCCTGTGGCTCGGTCCTCTCAGCTGTTGAGTTTCCATTACAGCCCCCACCTTTCTGGAACTTTTGTAAGACGTCAGCATCGACGTCACTGACAAGCGTAAAGGCGCCAACAGACAAGGAAGTGGAGAATAATAAATAGATCAACAATGGACGAAGAAGCGATGGTTGCGACGTATTTTGCTGTTTTTATACATGGTGATGGGAGTGCTGAACAGAAGGATGAGTATACTTGATGACGAACTAATCCAACCTCGAAGACACAGACATTATATTATGCAAGCTCCGACAACAACACACAGGTCATTTATCTCGGCGCGGTCTGCTTTCATCATTTTCCTTCATCCCACAACCAATCAGCACGAGTTAACCACATTTCCCACTCCGGGAATCTATCGGGCCGATCCGAGTACCTGCCCCTGATCAGGGACTCTGTTGGTCCCTGAAACGGCCCTGAAGACGGCCCTCTCGAAATTGCCCGCATAATGGAAACAGTCGCGCGCCGCAAAGTTCCGGTAAAATTACCCTGAAGTTCCGACAGTGGAAACGGGCCTTAAAGTGACTTAACTGTAGTTTTAGTCAGATTAAAACTGTTTTGCATATAAACCTGACTAAAATGTGACTAAAACTAATCAGCATTTTAGTCTAAAGACTTGATATTAAAACCAAAGTGCTCCTAAAACAATTGCTCTCTCTGAGCTATTTGTTGTCGGCATAAAAATACGTTTTTGCAATAAAGCCTGTCAAGTTGTATAAAGCCGTCCTGTATACGCCGTATGTATGACGTCATCAGTGATTAGTCAAAGTCGACGCAACTTTTATTACTTGGTAGTCGACTTGTAAAAATAGCAAGTCATTCAACCCCTAGTCTGGATGAGGACTGGCCATCGGGTATTTTCCCAGTGATGGTAACTTTGGGACTGTCTCCGAACCGGGATCAGGACAGATCGCTTTAAACTGCACTTCCTGTTTTGGCGAACGCTCAAACCCCACCACCACCCTGCATGTGTCCCATCCTGGTCCCCAATACACCATTAGATAGACCTTTATTGTCCCCAGGGGAAGGTTCTTCTTCACCGTCAGAACATATAAATACAAATAACTCTCAAACAACAGATAATCAACAATTAATCACACAGCAGTGGTGAGGAGCAGGATTCATGTTTCATTTTATGGTTTTGTAACTCACTCAGCTGGTATTATCAGACTTTTTTTTTTTTTTGACCAATAAATATAATATTACATGTTGACAAAGAAAAATATCCCTCTCAGGAAAAGCAAACATCTGATTAATATCTGAATAAAAACCTGTATAGTAGAATCTGTGGTCTGACTGGTTTGAGCTGAAATAGTGTTTGTTGCCCAGAAGCCCTGAAACAAAGGCAGCAGGCTACTAATACATGTGAGAACGAGTGTGGGACAAATGCTACGAGGCATTTACTCCTCAGATTTAATAGTAGAGGAATCAAGTAGAAAAACTTAAGTAAACAGCTGAAGAGATTCTTTGCAACACGAAACCTCCTCCATTAACCAGAGAAGCCGCTCAAAGACCCGAGGCTTCCAGAGGACTGCAGTTATTTGATACTTGGAGGTAGAAAAGAGTCTGGTGGATCACAACACACTTAGAAAAGGATACCTTAAGATGAACTCGCTTGCAGCAATGAGCCCATACAGGATTCGGTTAAACCTTACACCTCAAAATGCTTTATTCTGGCATTTTTACCGGTTTTTAACTTGAATTATTGATCAATTTAAAACAACAGGTTGCATGGTGGGAAATCAGCTGTTCAGTCACCTCATGTATGCTGATGATTTGTTGGTCTTTTCCCCATATACTGTAGTGCAGGGCTGCAGCAGCTGCTTAAGGTGTGCACTGGCTAAGGAGAGAAGCATGATATTTAATTCAACCCCAAAAAGAGTTCTGATTGTCAGAACAAAAGACGATCAAAAAAGAGCATTTCCTTCCTTTTATCTGGTCAGTCAGGCTTTAGATGCAGTGGTGAAATATTTGGGTCACAATCAGACATGATTTATGTGATGAGGTTCAGCGTCAATGCTGTAAAATGTATGCCTCGGCTAATATTCTAGTTAGAAAGTTCTATATGTGCACAGATGACGTCAAGATAGAGCTCTGTACTGCTCTCCACTGTACTCTGTGGTGCCATTTTAAGATGGAAAAGATGAGAAAGTTAAAGGTTGCATTCAGAATATTATTAATTAAACTTCCAAGGTGTACTTGTGCGAGTCTGCAATGTGCAATGTAAGTAAGTAAAGTTTATTTCTATAGCACCTTTCACAGAAAAAAAAATCACAAAGTGCTTCACAAAAAACAGAATCAAACATGATAAAAAAACAAATAAAATCAATTAAACAAACAAAATATCATTACAAATCAAAATCATTAAACAACAACAAGAGAACATAAAAGAGTTATTTAAAAGCAGTTTTGAATAATTGGGTCTTCAGCTGCTTTTTAAAGGAGTCCAGACTGTCTATACAGCGTAAAACTAAAGGAAGGTCATTCCAAAGTCGAGGTGCAACAGACTGGAAGTAGCGATCACCTCGACTTTTAAATCTGGTCCTTGGAACCGTTAGGAGATTCTGGTCTGTGGACCTGAGGACTCGGGTTGGAACTGTTAGGAGATTCTGGTCTGTGGACCTGAGGACTCGGGTTGGAACTGTTAGTAGATTCTGGTCTGTGGACCTGAGGACTCGGGTTGGAGCGCAGGTCTTTATCAGTTCAGTAACATAAAGAGGAGCTTGACCATGTAGGGCCCTGAAAGTTAGAGTCAGGATTTTAAAATGAACTCTACATTTAACAGGTAACCAATCAGAGACCTCAGAATAGGAGTGATGTCATCTTTCCTGTTTGCTCCAGTGAGGAGCCTCGCTGCAGAGTTCTGGACCAGCTGAAGGCCATAAAGGGCTTTTTGGTTCAAACATGTGAAAAGTGTGTTACAGTAATCTAGACGGGAGGAGATCAAAGCATGAAGAACCATTTCCTGTTCAGGTTTTGACACCAACTTTCTCAGTTTGGAAATATTTCTCAGATGATAAAAACAGTTTCTGACCAGCTGTTTTGAGTGACCTTCAAGAGACATTGATTGGTCGAAAATAAGACCCAGATTCCTCAGGTTTGACTTTACAGCAGAACTTAAATGTCCAATATGTTGACTGATCAGAGGGACCGTCCTATCAGGGGCAACAATCAGACATTCAGTCTTTTCAGGGTTTAACTGAAGGAAGTGATTTTCTAACCAGTTAGTAGCTGACAGACACTCCAGTAGTTCAGACAGTTTGTAGAACTCTGAGTCCTTGAAGGAGCAGTACAGCTGAATGTCATCTGCATAAAGGTGGTAGGAGACATTGTGACATCTACTAATGATCTGTCCAAGAGGATGGATATATAGTAAAAACAGGTCCAATGTACCTGGATGCAAATAATAATAGATTAGATTTATATAGCGCTTTTCAAGATACCCAAAGCTCTAAAGTGCTTTTCCATTATTCACTCACACTGGTGGTGTAAACTACATCTGTAGTCTCAACCATTTAACGCCCTCAGCCCCTCTGACCACCACCAACATTCACACACAGGTAAGGTGGGAGACGTGTCTTGCCCAAGGACACTGGGATTCAAACCAGCAACCGTCCAGTTTCCAGATGAATGCTCTTCCTACTGAGCTACCATGTATAGCTCTAATAATGAGATATTAAAGCATTAGCCTCTCCTACACACCAGATATACCTCGTTTTACTGGAAACATTGGATTAGCGCTCTGTTTATTTTAGACTGTTTGATTATTTTGCACTTTTATGTATTTTATTCATTCTTTGAATGTAATTTTATCTGTTTGGTTTTCTGGTATACATTTTACTGCTGATATATTTTATTATTGTTATGCATTTTATTTATCTATTTATCACTCTTGCATTTTAATTGATGTTTTGGACCGATGTGTCTGTTAATAAAGTATATTAACATAATATAATGCTTTTAATGTTCAGAAGACTGAATGGAATTTTAATCAGAATTTTAAAGTCAAACAGCTTTGAACAGTGTAGTCATCATACAGTAAATAAACTCTGTTTTATCTCAATAAAATACAAATCAAACATTTCCTTTAGGAACCAGGTTACAAGAAGACTTTTTTAACATATGGTAACATTTAATTATCTGTATTTAATAGAAACGATGCCTTTTCATCTCTATATTTTGAATTCCTCCTTTTGCCCTGAATCTATTTATTAAGATGGTAAAAGTTAAAAGAATCCATTTCCTCACTAAAAGGGAGATCAAGAAGAAAACTCTTCTTTCAGCCACTGAAAACATATTGGATTTAATTAATCTGTCATTAAAAACTATAATTCCCTTATACCTTAACAAAACTTATCAGTGTAGTTTTTATTGATCCTCAGGTTTTGAGGAACATATTTTTCTGACAAAATTCCATTTCAGTAATTTATTAATTTTAGGTTGTTTAATAGTAACAGACAAGATGAAAGAAGTTTGAGCAACAATTGTTAGAAAAACAGAATCATTCCATATTCAGATTGAAATAAATCACAGAAAAAGCATTTCATTGCCAACTTTTAAATTATTTGTTATATCCATCCATCCATTTTCTGTAGCCGCTTCTTCCTCCACAGAGGGTCGCGGGGCAGCTGGTGCCTATCTCCAGCGGTCAAGGGGCGAGAGGCGGGGGACACCCTGGACGGGTCGCCAGTCCATCGCAGGGCCACACAGAGACGAACGAGACAAACAACCACACACCCACTCACACCTAAGGACAATTTACCAGCCCAATTAGCCTGACAGTCATGTTTTTGGTCTGTGGGAGGAAACCGGAGTACCCGGAGAAAACCCACGCATGCATGGGGAGAACATGCAAACTCCACGCAGAGAGGCTGCAGAGCCGGGACGCGAACCCACAACCTCCTTGCTGCGAGGCAACAGTGCTAACCAACTGCGCCACCATGCAGCCTTTATTTGTTATATTTCCCTTTAAATTAATATTTATGACAATAATGGCACCTGAACAATGTTTTATTGATCATCTTTAATGCTCCGTTTTAGAAAATGTTCACAGATTGAACTGATAACTGACTGATCTTGCTTCTCGTGAGTTGGCCTTAGGATGTTTTATTTTGCGTAAAAGCATTTGGACTTCTTTTGTTCTCATCCAAGCAGCATCCTCATTTCAACCTGAGAAATGTGGCGTTTCAAAAGTTTCAAGTTCACTAGAGTTTAAAAGATTGGAACTTTACAAAAAAAAAAAACACCAAACAAGAAAAGAAGTTCAGTCACTTTTTAGGAAAAACTTGTTTCACCTGAGGTTCAGAGATGGAGAGACCTGACCTGATGTTGTACTTTCACTAAATGTTGAGGTCTAAACTAGCAAGACAAGCAAATAAGTATAGAGCTAGGGCTGGGCGATATGGCCTAAAAATAAAATCTCAGATTTTTTTCTTTTTAATTCGAATTACGAATTTTTTCCGATTCCCCCCCCCCCCCCCCCCCCC
>SSNR01000159.1:414634-424709 GCA_006937965.1 Callopanchax toddi
ATACAAACGGCAGATGCGGAAAAAACGTACGGAATCACGGCAATTCCCAAACAAAATGGAATTCAGTATAAAACGTGGAATCTCACGGAATTCTCTCATATCTGCAAATTAGTAAAGAAAATAATATTTTTCAAAGTGTTTTGGCCACCGCCGCCACCGTACCTGCGCACGCAGAGCGCAGCTCTCCTCACCACACAGAGGAAAAAGAGACGGTCCGCTTCGACAAAGTCTCACTGAAACACCTCCAGAAAATTCAAAACTGTGAAGTTTAGAGCAAAGCTCAGAGCAGAACAATATCCAGATGACCTTTATGAATCTGAAGAATGACTTCTCTTTAAGTTTAGTCGACAGACAATGGACTGGCAGCGTAATGTGATGAGCTCCGAGTCAGAGTCACGTCTGAAAACAAGCAGCAGCGTGGAGCCGGTCGAACCGTATACGGAACATTCAGCTAAATTAATAGAAACGAGCCGTGAGGTTATTGGAATTTGGGAAAAGATCAAACGGATATTATAGGGCCCTATATGTGCAAAGCGACTGCTTCGGTGATTATTTTTGCTGTTGTTGTTGTTGCTAGCCATAATGCTATGTGGAACTAGCTCTACGGAAGCTCCGGGGAGCCAAAAATATGCCATTACACAAAAACTCGATTTGCTTGTTTTTTTTTTAATCGCCCGCAACCAAAAATTCGAATTCATTCAATCGATTTATCGCCCAGGCCTATATAGAGCATAAAGTCAAATAAATTCTAATGAATGATAGAACTCTGTTCAGGCTAGTTAGTCCCAAAGAACATAAAAGTTGTTTCTCTGAACAGAGGCTGTTCAGGAGGTCATCTACAATGTCTAAGATAGTAATGATTACTTTTACAAACAAAAAAAATACTTTAAAATGTCCAGAACTGCACCTAAAGTACATTTGAGGTATAACACAAATGAAACGTTGCTCTGAGTTCAACAGGATCTGCAGCTTTGAAGATTTGTGTTTGCTTTTTATAGCCGATTTTTTTTATTCTGCAACTCTTTTTCCACGAGTGCCAGGCAACTATTTACAGAGGAGAAAACACTAAACGGACTGCATGCCTGTAACCAAGCTGCAACAGGAGGCATCACGGTGACGGCTGAATACGAAGGAGAAGTTAACAGCCTGACATTTTACACCGAGCCAAGAGTCAAAAGTAAAACAGCCATGAAGTGTCCAGAAACACAAAGGCAGCTGGTAAAGTTCACCATGTCAGAGTTTATCAGACTTTATTTATTTCTCTACACAAAGCAGATACTTGTGATTTTTAAGTAGGAGAAAAGCTTCGTTTAGCCAAGAAGCTGAAGGAGATTAACGTAATGGTTGCTTACGTCTAAAAGAACTGATTGAATGATCACAGTAAAAATCACCAAAACATCAGTTATGATTCAGAATGATGATAATAAAAAACAGTGGAGCTTTCATAAGACGGATGTCTTAAAATGCACTCATTTAGACCAAGAGTTTAATGCAAACAAAGTATCTGATGAGTTTTCTGGAGCAGATGCTGAGAGTCAGCTGGCTCATTTTGTTTTTTCTTGAGGGATTACATTTTTTTTAATGTGTATATCAGGTTTAAAATGCAAAAAAGAGTGAAATGAGGTAAATATACAGCTAAATAAAATATAAAAGAATAAAAACACAAGTCCAAACAGCAAGAATCAAGTGTTTCGCTCCATTCCGGGTCAAACAGCATGCGTTGTATTATCTCTGAACCCCCACCCCCCCGTTGGGCAGCAGATATTAGATGGCATCAAGTTATTTAGTTACATTTCTGAGGGTCACAATGAAGAGCTTAGATCCACAAAAAAGCTCTGCAGGGAAGTCGGGTCAAACAGGCTGCATGGGCGGGATTTAAAACACCAAAAGGAAGTACCGTATGCTGCTGGGGGGGGGGACTAATTCATGGTTTGAGAATAAAATTAAGTCATAAATAACATTTATATTATGTTAACACCGTGTGTGCTTCCTGTTACTGTTTCCTGCCTGAGCTGGACTTTATGAGAGTAAAGTTTGCAACATATAGTTGTAAATACTTTAAAAAGTAGTGTTTACTTTTTACTGGTACTTTGGAGGTTATAACAGTAATAACTGAAAATAATTTTTTTTTTTTTTTTTTTTTTTTACAAATATTTGCAGAAATTAAATTTTCCAAAAAGTAAAAATTCTTAAAAATAACCTTAAAAGCTCAGAGAAACGTCTTAATGGTACATTTTGGTCATTTTAAAGTCAGTTTTTTTTTCTACATTAAGGACCACAGCCTCTGGTGACATCACTCAAAATCTAGAAATAAAGTCTGACCAGAGCAGCATGGCTGTTCAGGGAAATACAGTGTTACCTGTAAACCTGTACAATTTTGCATGAGTCAGTTGGTTTATGTTGTTTGTTTCAACTGAGAAACATTTACTTTACTATTCCACAGAGACATAAACATCATAAACTTTGAAAATAGTGATGCATATGAGATGTTTTTATAGGATCTTTGCTAATTCAACATGAAGAAATTTAACAATGGATGCAAAGTTACCATATCAAAGCGATGATAAACCAACTCAAAAAAGATGGAAAATTTCCACTAGAAAACCCTCAGTCAGCTGTAATAAAAAAACTTAAAGATGATGTGTTCTGACCCTCTGACCTTCAGGGTCATCTCACATCAGGAGGTTATGGATCACAGAACAAAAGGGACAGACCTAGTCTAGTGATCTAGACCGTCAGTTCTGCTCTGCAGACTTTGGTCTAGACACGCTCCATTGGAACCTCAGCAGCCCACTGATTGGTCCGGTCAGTCTCGTACCGGGCCAATCACAACGCTCTAATGGTTTGGTGGGCGGGATTAGCCGATGATGTCAGAGCTCAGACTCTGAATTTAAACATGGCGGCAGCTTGGGAACCACGTTCGTTTTAAACGACTTTGTCATCAACTCTAGACGATTTAGATTTGGACTTTTCTTTGAACAGATAGAGGAAGTTAAGGCTTTTATTTTGAAAGAGGATTTATTGGCCGCTTTGCCGACAGGATACGGTAAAAGTTTAGTCTACCAGCTGGGTCCTGTTGTTGCTAAACAGCTCTGATTGGTCCATGCTATCCAATAGCATGTGAAGACAGTTTGATTGACAACCATTGATCCCGCCCCTATGAATGAGTCGTTTCAGTGAACCGTGGCCAGACATTAGTCTGGCTTGCCAGGCTAGGACAAACCAGGAACAGGACCAGATCAGTAATGTGGACTGTTCCAACTCCAGACTGAGTTCTGTTGGACAATCAGCACAAGTTCTACCTGGAAATTTAGTTTAGTGTCAAAAAAAGCAACTTTGATTCCCTACAACAGAGGAAAAGCAACTTTGATTCCCTACAACAGAGGACGACCCGACAGGCTCATCCACAGAGAAGTCTCAAAAATAGGAAAGGTGTCAGCACTGATCTGAGATCTGCTGCAGAATTTGATTTTAAATCTACACACTTCTTTACAGTAAGCATGAAAAATAAATGAACATTCCTTTTTTGACACACTGACAAACAGAAAAGGTGTTTCTGAGTTAATGTGGAGATTTACAAACTGCCATCAGAGGATCAGGAGATCTGGTTTTAGGACTTGTTTTGTTCATTTCTAAATGAGTTTATTTCATTTCTTTAGTCACAGTTAAACAGCGATTGATTCTCATCTAACGATCAAGCTAATGGTCAGTGTCTTAAAACAATTAAATGTTCATAACAGTCTGTAAATGTCCCTAAAATGTAAAAGTTAATGAAGTGGCATCCTATGAACATATTTTAGATTAAAGTTGTTTTCAGGAGTGAAATCTGTTCTATTCAGACTGTAGCTTTAAGCTCGTCTCTCTGGTCAGAATTAACACGTTTCTCTAGTTTTTCAGGTATTAAATGTTTTTATCGTTTTCCACAGAAACGGTCCTAAAAAGTTTAGAGATCATTTACACTTTTACAACTGATTTTTGAGTCAATAAGTAAATAAATGAGCTTCAGAGAAACAAATGAGTGAAAATGTGTTTGGTAACGCCCACATTCTAAATCAGACATGTCCAAAGTGCGGCCCGGGGGCCACCTGTGGCCCTCTGAGTGATTCTGTGCGGCCCTCAACTGCATTTCAAGAATAGTAGAATTGAATCCTTTATTTTTTAAAAAATTGTCCTTTTAAAGTGTAAAAGTGTCAGTGCAATCCAAAGTATTAGTATTTTATTAATCAGGTTTTTTCTTTTAATTTAATTTTCTGAGAAACACAAACCATCCGTTCATAAAACCAGACTAAACCCAGCAGCTTTACTGGAGAAGGACTGGTCTTGTTGCTGAAAATGAAGTCAAATTTATTTTCAAGATAAACAATCAACCAATCAAATCCAGAAAAAGTGATGCTCTTCTTTTACCAAGGCAAACAAAATGTCTCATTTTTGATCAGTACAAAAAATAAAATCTATATAAAAGCACTTTTGCATTCTTTAAAAATAAAAAGATGAAAGTTTTGTGTCCTGTGAGGACTTTCAACTTGGAGATTTTGTCCCTCGTCTTCAAAGGTTTGGACACCCCTGCGGTAAATAAAACTAAAAAAAGAAAAAATATATTTTAAAATGCAAAAAGCCTATACACTGTGCAAACAGCAAAGATATTTTCATGTTTTTCAAAATGCAAAAATACGTGATGACATTATGTCAATATTAAACTTTATATAAACATCTGATGTTGTTTTTTCTTCCTCTGAGGAATTTTCAGTCCTACCTAGTGAGCAGTAAAAAGAGACCAGTTTCGTGCATGAACCCAATTATGGACACCGATTTAAACAGTCAGCCGGTGCCAGCACACTGGAACCAGGAGACAAGACACAAAACCAGCTCCCTGAGGGAAACCAAGTCCACCACAGGCTGCCGACGGTCAGGACGACTGAGGACGGATCAAAGGCAGAGACAGACCCAAACAACTTCAGTCCAGACAAAAATTCACATCCTCAGTGTAAATCACAAGAAGATGCTGCTATTTCTGACACACACTTTATCATAAAAATCATAAAAACTGCTGGCCAGACAACCAGCTGTGATCCCAGACCACTTCAAAATTAGCTTCAACAATCTTCTTCTTTTGACGTTTGACAGAAGCCTGTAGAATTTTAGATGAGAGCTCTTCAGGAACATGATTTAAAGACGTTAACCGTCTGCTGGTCAGCGGCTGGTCTCCGGGTCTGTGGTCGTATCAGCTGTGGAAAAACATCAGAGGGTTCCAAACCCAAGCTCACATTTCAGGTTGGTTTCCCACAACGAAGCTTGATTTCTGCGTGAGGATCAAATGTTTTTGTTTACCCTGATTGGTTTGTATTCCGAGGGGGGAAATATGACTGGCTCAGTCCACACAGCCAGTTTAATGCAGGCTTCACATGCAAGCTGCTGTTTGATAGCCGATTTGTTTGTGGTTGAACCGAGTTATTTCCAGAAAGGTTGATGAGTTTTTTATTCCGCTAGAAGGCTGTTTGTGCTCTGAGACTAAATCTAATTAGGATTATAATTCTCCAGCTTTAGACACAACTCAGTTATCCTGTTAAATAATTAAACACAGCAGCATCCATGACAAATTAAAACAACGGATGGAGTGATTCTCACCAAACTCATTATTAATAATAATGTTCTGAAATGCATGAATCAGATTCAAAGGAGTGTCATATTAGTTGTTTTAATTATGGGGAAGAAAAAAGCTCTGGTACTGTGGGAGCGATTCGTACAATTCAACTGAAAGATTCGTTCTGGAAATCAATCAAATTAAAGCGATGTCTGCGTAGGTAGGTGAGTATTCCTTAAACTAAAGCTTTGTGTGAAGCAGCCTTTGGTAAAACCGCAGCCTTCTGGGTACGATTTAATCCATGACTTAGTCATATTTGATCACTTTTTTTGGAAAAGTGCTCCAACTCCATCAGGTGGCACTAGTCAGGTTCATGTTTGGAGTCCATTCAATTTTTTACTTAAAGGTGCAATAGGTAATCTTCAAACAAGCTAGGTATCGCTAGCTAGTTTACACAAACACGTCTCAGAGCTCTCACATGGGACCGCACATTACCACAGTAACAAAAGAGAGCAAAACACCAGTCATAACGTTCACTCTGGTTTTTCCTCTTTTACGTCTAAACGTTTTTAGTTTTCTGTAGCTGAAAATGTGTTTTTCTTTTTGGGACTTTGGTATTTTTTCCTAAAATTGAAGCGCTAACAGCTGTTTCTGTCCTTCTCTCACTTCCTGGATGTTCTGCTTTAAAATGCTCCAACGCATTAATGGAGGATCCAAGCAGTGAGGAAGTGAGGCGCTTCGGCGAGACAGACAGCCGGATTGTCCAATAATTGCTTTCGGTCCGAAACGTCTGATTGGCTGAGGTTTTTAGAGAACTGAGGGAACCGCCTTATTGATTTCTTTTGGGGGTTTTTTTAATCGCCACAATATATTTATAGCTATACTATGTTAGAATGTTGCTAAGAAGCATGAAAAAATATTTTTTTAAGCTACATTGTTTACCAAATTCCCTATTGTACCTTTAAAAATAAAATCCCTCTCATTAATCAACTGTCTAGTACAGGGGTGTCAAACTCGTTTTCATGTAGGGCCACATCAACATGACTGTCCTCAAAGGGCCGGGTGTGGCAGAATGTACTGGCAAAACTACCCAGTGTTAAAAAAATATTTTAAATAAGAATAAATAGATAATTTGGCGCCATAGAAATAAAAAGCCAGTTCATTCATTCGCTCTGTGATGGCGTTTCTTGACAAACCGATGCTGCTTAATGCCAGCAGCATTTGGTTTGGGCGTACCTGCTCACACACCTTGAGCGTACACGGCTTCTAAAATGGTCCCACTGAAAAACACCTTGCATTTCAAGCAACATCTTCACAATATTCTGAAATTGCACTCTTAATTCTTTGACAAGCTGGTGTTTTTCCTTGAGGCTAACAGTAGCATAGTTAGCTTTTGTGGTGAAGTGCCAGCGTAAAGTGTGTTCCTTCACAGAGAGCCTCGTAACACAGAAGGCTGACTGGTTCTAGCAACATAAACTGGTATTTGGCTTCCCAACATTGGTTAAATCTACTAACTTCAATTAAATTTCAATTTAATTTGTCTTTTCTTGAAAATTTTGGGAAAACTTGTATATTTCTCAACTTCATCTCTTGCTAAAATCTGCTTCAGTTAAACTGAGCTACTGCCTCAACACATCTGTTAAAGGGAGACAAAGTACAGGAAGTCTCCCCAAATGATATGAAAATATAATGGATATCTGATTAATTTAAATGTGAACTTTTAGGCTAAGTTGTCAAAAGAAGACCAAACCCACCGTATGGTGAAGCAGCATCATCGTGTTTAAGGGTTACTGTCCTTTAGCTGGAACGAAGGTTTTTGACAATGTGGAGCAATTATGAAGTCATGAACAGTTCTATGGTCTAGACCGTTGATTAATGAGAGGGATTTTATTTTTTAAAGGTACAATAGGGAATTTGGTAAACAATGTAGCTTAAAACATTTTTTTTCATGCTTCTTAGCAACATTCTAACATAGTATAGCTATAAATATATTGTGGCGATTAAAAAAAACAAAAGAAATCAATAAGGCGGTTCCGTCGCAGTTCTCTAAAAACCTCAGCCAATCAGACGTTTCGGACCGAAAGCAACTATTGGACAATCCGGCTGTCTGTCTCGCCGAAGCGCCTCGCTTCCTCACTGCTTGGATCCTCCATTAATGCGTCCTGGTGCATTTTTCAGCAGAACATCCCGGAAGTGAGAGAAGGACAGAAACAGCTGTTAGCGCTTCAATTTTAGGAAAAAATACCAAAGTCCCAAAAAGAAAAACACCTTTTCAGCTAGCAGAAAACTAAAAACGTTTAGACGTAGAGGAACATTAGAATAGCGTTTCAACGGCTGGTGTTTTGCTCTCTTTTGTTACTGTGGCAATGTGCGGCCCCGTGTCCGGAGGAGGCACGACATAAGGATAACACCCGACTGCTGTGTTTTTAAAGGTTTTTCTTGACTGTTCACATTTTTTGTGGTCATTTTCATCCTTTAAAGAATTCACTCATAGAGGTGTCTCCTCCATTTTTTTTGTTTTGTTACCATAACTTGTTGCCTGGGAAACGACTCTGACACTTACCAGAAAAAAGTTTGTTTTTTTAACTATAAAAGTTCCAACGGAAGATAGCAAACTATACAACTATTACACTGAACAACTTGCTGTTTTCCAGTGGTTTATTTGAATGTTAATGAAAAATAGTAAACTGATACAAAAAAAGAGAAAAAAGCCATGCATACACCCCATCTAGTGGTCGATTACTCCTAAACCACTGAGCCTCCAGTTCTAATCAGATCAAACTCACTGCTTTCTGTTGTTTCTCATCACATCATGATTCCTTCTTCTACAACTTTGTTTACAGTTTTTCTCAGTAGCTTTGGTGCATGTCTCACAACAGAATTAAAGTTTTCTCCACTGCTAAGACATTTCTCAAAACAATCAGTGCAAACTGCAAAACATGATAGATAACCTGCAAAAGCAAGTTTCTTAATCAAAGTGGATCATTTGTTCTTCTAAAGCAAGTCTTTATGTCAATGAAAGTGTCAGTGTTGTCAAAATGACAAGTTCTGACCCCAGCATCGTATAAACAACAGTCACATGGTTTAGTCCTGTTTTCATTGAGACAGATGACTCTGGAAGTGCTGCCCAGTGTAAAGTCCAGACAGCGTTACAGACCAGGCATTTAGAAAACTAGAAGGAAAAGAAAGATCAAGACGCTGAATACACTTTACTTTATACTATATAATGTCAGCTCTGTCAATGCACAGAGGAAAGTTTCTTCTTGAATGCTGAATCCACCCTCTGCAGGACTCTGCTGTGATGTCATCACAAGCTGCATCCATCAACAGGGTCATTTGGGTCTGTGGACACCGGTCATTTACCTTCCACCTCCAGGAAGAGAAAAACTCCTCAATGGGATTTAGGAATGGAGAGTAGGGAGGAAGATACTCCACCAGCATCCTGTCATGTGCTGCTGACCACAGCAGACTGGTCTCACTGGTCAGTAAATGTTCACACAGCCTCTAACTCAGTGGAAGATCAGGTTCACCTGAGAAAAGTGATTTATGGACATTTTCATGGAAACATTACAGAGATTTAGAAACTGGATGTACAACTACAAGTAGAGTTCATTTTGACAGACGTGATAAAAGCAAGTGAAAAAGTGATTATTTTACAGACATTTGTACTAACTCCATCACTTCATGTCCAAAAACAGTGACTGTTAGATGAAATGAGCAGGAAACTGACACTAGGCTGAGCCCAAATGACGACATGTTGTGAAGGCTGAACAAACTGTGGTGCAAACTTTAATTCTGTAGTGAGAAATGAACCAAAGCTACTGAGAAAAACTGTAAATGTAATTCAGTGCTAAATGGAATATTTCACTGGGTTCCACTGAATGTGTGGCAAATATTTTGAACGTTTGTATAAAAATCCTGTTCCCCAATAAAACAGAGAAAGCAGTTTAAGGCCAACGAGTCCAGCTGTGTTCCAGTATGTCCACTATTAGAACGGACTGGGCCCGATCGGTCCTGAGGGATCGGTCCTGAGGGCTGGACCTGATCGGTCCTGAAGGATCGGTCCTGAGGGCGGGACCTGATCGGTCCTGAGGGATCGGTCCTGAGGGATCGGTCCTGAGGGATCGATCCTGAGGGCGGGACCCGATCGATCCTGAGGGCTGGACCCGATCGGTCCTGAGGGATTGGTCCTGAGGGCGGGACCCGATCGGTCCTGAGGGATCGGTCCTGAGGGCGGGACCCGATCGGTCCTGAAGGCTGGGCCCGATCGGTCCTGAGAGCGGGACCCGATTGGTCCTGAGGGATCGGTCATGAGGACTGGACCCGATCGGTTCTGAGGACTGCGCTCTGGTTTTCTGTCAGCATGAGGAGAATTTCCTGGTGTTTTGCAAATCTGCTGCTGATGGCTTTTGTTTTGTATTAAAGGTGAAATGCAAAGAAAAATATTCAAATCGTGGAAATTAGAAAACATCGTCAGTCAAATGAGTAGATAGA
>SSNR01000159.1:426159-451477 GCA_006937965.1 Callopanchax toddi
GGCCTCCAGGGTTCACTCCATCAACCGATCAGGCCTCCGGGCTTCACTCCATCAACCGATCAGGCCTCCGGGGTTCACTCCATCAACCGATCAGGCCTCCGGGCTTCACTCCATCAACCGATCAGGCCTCCGGGCTTCACTCCATCCACAAGTAAGTCAGTTTCCACTACTTACAAACGGAGTAGCTAAATGGTCTCCCTTCCCATCGAGTCTCATGCAGCTGCTCCGAGATTAACGAGCATGAGACACTATCGCTCAACGCTAATTACTGTCGCGTTTGAGCCAGCTAGCATGCTACACTCAAACTCACTGGGTTTCAGTTGAATCAGTCTGACAAAAATCAGCTGTGTTCAAGCAGGGAGAGATGGAAAAAAAATCAGGAATCATGAGCTAAACACACTCCGGAGCTAGCATAACAGCTAGCCACATTGGGTTAGCCTAACCCTCGTGAGATACGTGACTTTGTGAGACTTCAGGACACCGGACCAGAAACTCAGAAGTTGCAAACGTGGTATTCTGGATCCAAGCAGCAGATGGGGCTGAGGGACTTTTCATTAACCCTAAAGGGTCAGATTAGCACAGACTGGATCAAGTTTTTAAAATGTGCAAAAGTTACATAGCGTGCCTTTAAAAGCTCATAAACTGATAGTTTGATATTTAGGGTTTAATAAGTCAAAATGCTGAAGGATTTACTTCTTCAGTTGCCATAATTTGTCTTAAACAACTAAAGTAAGTGAATCGTGGAAAATATGGTGACATTTTGGAACTGACTGTGTTTGTGTGTGAGACCAAAAGTGGAAAATGGTCAAAAATCAGATTCGCTCTAAACTCAAGATCTCAACTTTAGATGTTTACTTCATTACAAAAGAAAACATTTCATATTTCATGTTCCTGACTAGGAGCAAAAACACAGAATGACTCAACTTCACTAACAGTAACAGTTTGTTATACTTACCAAAATAATAAATAATATTTCATGAACAAATATGTTCTTGTTTATTGGCCGGACGGACACAATCACAGGTCTCTACTGAGGTTTACATCCTGTTGGACCTCGAAGAACCAGGTGTTGTTCATGATGATGCTCTGAGACTTTTCAAACCTCATTCTGCAACCCATTCATTTACTCAAATTCCAAATCCACAAGTAAAAATGATATAAAACTAAAAACGTTCTCAAGTGGGTAGTCTGCGTTGTCCATGCCCTGAGAAAAACATGTTTTTTTGTTCCTGTTTTTCTGAAATAACTGCTGCTCACTGGTCCCTGATGACGTTTAATTAATCCCAAGCTTTGTCCTGTGAAAGACTGACAATAACAGGATGGTTCCATCAGAATCCAGCACTTTGATGCTAATGATCAGAGACACTCAGAGCTGTTGGTGCAGAGGGCTGAGAACTGTACGTGATGATGAGGCCGGACATGTTGACCACGCCACACGCTGCTGTTATGAGAAAAACATGTATTTGTTCTGAGGGTCACATTCATGCCTCACAATTAACAAAATTGTCAAACAAATAGAAGAATATGCTGCTTTGAAGCTGTAAACATATTTTAAAAAATAAAAACGTGAAAAACCAAAAGAGAAAATACAACAGAACGTAATGGAAGGCTGTACGGAAATGTGGTTTCAGGTCTTTGAATTGCAAGGTTTTTGTTTGTGTGACAGTTCGGAGGAGTTCTGGGGTTTTTTTTTTTGTAGCGTTACCAAATACGCTATAACCTCTGTGTCCATCACACAAATAATAACATCTTTTCCGCAATAGCTTGGATTACAAGGACTCTTTATTACGTTTTAACCTGAATCAACATTCTTCCAAGGGTTCGGTCGTGCCGGAAGACTCCACAGGACCCTCTTATAGTTATAATAACTCAAAGAACTCCTGGCTGGCTCGCCATTTATTTTTTGTGTTTAAGTTTATAACACTACATTTTCTAAAAGATAAAGGTACACCGTGTTTAGAAGGGCTTGTAGATAAATGTTCCAGCCTCAGACTCCTTGTTACCTGTAGCTATTGTAGGTAAAATGGATCATTTTAACATCAGACTAATGGGCACTAATGATTAATGAAGAATGGGCCCATTTAAAACACATTACTTACCCTGGAGTTCTGACTTTCCTTTGGCCTAAAGCGTTGGTTAAAGTCACTCAACGACTTGAGGTTTAGGAAAATAAAAAGTTTTCCCAGAACTGAAAAGCAGCCAAGAGTCTTACCTGAAAACCAGCAGCCATTAAAGTCATGTTACATCTGTTAAATAACTTGGACATAAACCCTCAGCTCTCCTCACAAGGACCTGCTGCTAGAATCCTCATTGGTTGTGGATCTAATCGTTAGGCTGATAATAAAAAACATTTAGATTATTTTCACACCTGCTGTTTGTCTGAATCTCTCTGTTTTTGTGTTGTGAACACAGAAATAACACTACTGTGGACCAAAACAACCCTATCAAGACCCTTTGGAGAACCTCACTTTCCTCCACTTATCTGGGTCACGAGGGATGCATCTCAAGGGAGGCCGTCCTCTCCCTGGCCACCTTCACCAGCTCCTCCAGTGGGATCTCAAGGTGTTCCCAGGCCAGCCTGGAGATGTAACTCCTTTCCTGGGTCAACCTGGGGGTCTCCTGCCAGCAGGATATGCCTGAAACACCTCAGGGAGTCGTCCAGGACGCATCCTGACTCCTCTCAATATGGAGGCTCTACTCCAAGTCCCTGCTGGATATTTGAGCTCAGAACTGCCTGTTGATTTGTGGACACGTTCTTCATGATGTCCTCTAGCATAGTTTCAGAACCCGGCGTCTTCTGGTCGTCCCTCCCCGAACACATCTGACCAATAAGCAGACGTCAGGCGGTTTATCAGGCGTTATCCAGATATTGTGCTTTTAATTAACCCTATAATGCCATTCGCATCATATTTGATACATGACTTTCTGAGACCTCTACATTTTTTGAGTTTTATTTTCCTGAAAACCCTGATGTATTTAATAAGATACATGCAGTTAACAAAAATAACCACCAGGGGTCAGTGTTTTTTCCATCTTCAAATTGGACATTCAAAATGCTTGCGCTCAGTCAGACTCAGATGTAGTTTTTCATGCAAACTTTTGTCAATTTTCAACAAGTTATGGTAAGAAAATAATTTTGTTTGTAACTGAAACTTCAATAAGAATGTTTAATGGATTAAATCAATGTAAAACAGCTTAACATTTTTAAACTTAATTCATAGTAAAACCATGTTGAAATGTGTGTATCAAATTTGATACAGCGGGTTTATAAGGTCATATATTTGAATCTCCAGATGTAGAGTTAGATGAATGTATTGAAGAAGACTCAAACGACAGACCTTACTGGACATCATATATAGGTTTTAGTGACAGATGAAATGCTAAACCCATGCCTCTGCAAAAGTTCCAAGTTGTTATTGGCACCTCTTACAAATGCAGGATGACAAGCCTGGGAGGAAGGAACACCTCACCCTCACAAAAGGCCAACAAGTGTTCCTCCTGATGTGCAAAAAGATGGCATTGACCATTTTTCAGCATGAGGAACTCAAGCAGCGCACAAGCAATCACTTCACCATGTTTACTGTGAAAATACAAAGTCTGTCTTTGCCTGAACAAAGACAGGAACTCAGATCTACCACGATGCAAAATAAAAACCAAACCAAAGGAAAGTTCATATAAAATATCAATAATGTTGTTGCACAGTATGTTCATTTGTATGCTTAAAAGAAACTTTAAGGAAGTTTTAAAGAAAATTCAGTGTTTTAATAGGATATAAATGTGTTATAAATGTTTTCTTACTATTCAGATGAACAAAATGTGAGTAAAAAACTGCACAAAATACCTGACGTATCAAAAACAATACAAATTTAAAAAACATATTTGCAAAGTGATATTTGATTTCTTTTCTTTTTTCATTATTTATAAGGTCCAAAAAGAACTCCAAATAAAAAAAAACAGAATTTTCTAGGTATTTTTTGATGGGTTGGGTCTTACAGGATTAAACTCATTTATACAGATTATAAATGCGTTGCCAGTTTATGAAATCCTCACACAATCAAAATGATCCGAGGCATTTTTAGGATGTTTGTTCTCCCATGAGTCACTGCTGCCCTCAGCTGAATAAAAGGGCAACTCAAATAAACACAGACACAGGAATTCACGTTACACAGCCACGTGCACGAGGAAAAAAAGGCCACATTTCACCTTGTAAAAGTTGCAAGAAGAAAAAAGTATTTTGCATCTATTGGTCTAACTTTATGAGCAAGAGGAAGAGAAACATTTATCATATTTTCAACAGATTTAGATTAAATAGCAGATTGCACAACAAATAAAAGCCTCAACTCAAAGGGCTCAACATCCTGCTGACTGTACCGGTAGTCAATTCCAAAGGAATTCAGACTCATTAGCCTGTGCAGCCTTCATTACTTCATTAAAAGGCAGAGACAGAGACTGGTGTCTGACCGGTAGGCCGTTCAGCTGGAAGTGAAGACGTATCCAGCAGAGCAGCTGCAGAAGTCTGCGGTCAAACTGGCAGCTTTCATGGAAGAATGTCTGGAGTCGCCACAAAGTCCTGGATAATTCTCACATCATGTTCAAAAATGAGCAGAAACTCAGGTTGTGGTTTTAAATCGATATGAGGATTTTTGTGTCTGGTTTAATTATAAAAGACTGTTTAGAATATTGTTGTTCTTCATTCCAGTGTCAGGGGAAAATAACTCGTGTGACAAAACGTTGAATCGCTCCGGGTTTTCGTGTGTTTGTTAGATGAAGGGACCGACTAACTGCGTGGTTTCTGGCACTAACAGCGCTGCTCTGGAAACAGGGTTTTTTTGGCCGGCGGTTAATTCCAGCAGCACGGACAATAAAACTGAAGAAGAAAAAAAAGCTCAAAACACAAATGCATGCAAAGAAAACATTAGTGAAGATTCTGGCTCACGCAGATTTCTAGGAACAGAAACCAATTTATAATGTTGAGATCTACACGTTGAGACAAAGAGCAGCTTTAATTCTCCGACTCGTCGTGTTAAGGGAAGGCTGGGTCGCTGCTCTCAGCCTCAGCGGACAGATCTGACCTGGCATCATAAAACAGGCCTGGCATCTTGGTATTTTCTGGTTGTCTGACCTGCTCTCTTTTATAACAAACCCCTATGGGCGCATTCAGCTCAGATCATGGGTCACTGCTGCAAACTGCTTGTTTCTGAACTCAAACTTTAGATTTTAGAATTGCATGTACAGGTAAGTAGTCTAAGTAAAGAGCAGGTGCATGTTCACAGGCAGAATAGAAATGTTTGATTATGCTTCGATGAGCAAAAGTTTTAAATCTTTGTCCAAAGGAGCCGAACCCAAATAGGGTATTCTGAAAGGCACAAATAACAGGGTTTTTATGAATACTTATTTCAAAGAGATACTTTGAAAAATATTTGTATTTGGGAACAAGAAAAACTTGATATCAAACAGCTGAGTTTCCTCATGAGACCGCGGTGTTCAGGAGTCAGGATCCCATCAGACTTTGTTCATTTTATAGGGGGTTCCTCTTATTAAGCTCCATATAAAGCAGGGAAACTGTGATAACAGAAGTCAGTTAGGGAATTATGTCATTTTAAAGCATCTATAATTTCTGTATTGTTACTGATGCATAAAAATACCCTGTTTATGACTTTAGCAGGGATGTTTATGAAAGACAGTAACAATCTATTAATGACACAACGTGCAGCTGAGTGGTTCATGTGCTGCTGCTGAGAGACTCACTACTCCACTGTTTAAATACCTCAGATACAAACAGAACTGATAGAGAAAGAAAGGGGAGTCTAATGGTGTCGTTTAAAGGCAACGTGTTGCTCTTCGTTCCAAAATCTGAGGGACCGGTTTTATTCGCTCTGCGCAAAGAAAGCAAAACGCTGCATGTTGAACGTACAGAACGAAATCATAGAGAAGAGATTCAGCAGGGAGATCATGTGTCTGTCCTGCCGAGCAGCGTATTAGGTAACACACGAAAAAGAGACGTGACTCATTCCTAACTTCAATGATATCCACTGACTCAGATGGATGTGAGGAAAATACAATCAGTAGACTCCATTCCTCTCCATGGTAACGGTGTGTTTCTGACAGAGATGAAATAATATTCAGCTATCAATGAAGGCTTGAAATAAAATAAAAAAAAAACACAAAATACATGATTAACAGCTAAAACAAGACTAAATGTCATCTCTATAGCTGTAAAACGATCTGAGATGTAGCCATTTTTGTGTTTAATGAATTATCTGGAGCAGCCATCTTTAATTGGGTGCTTTGAAAAGTTAAGAAGTTAAGACATCTCCATGACACAGTGACCCCAAAGACACCTACATAAATACAAATACCGGCTACTAGGCTAAACCCGTTAAAGTTTTTTAAAGATAATCTCTGTGCAGCTCGCGCCTTTGTGTTATTTTTCATCATCTGTGAGGTTTGCAAACTTTTGGATGCGTGTTTACAGAAGTAGGTCTCCTTGGAGCCGCTGCGCTATGGAAGAAATATAGTATAATCGGAATTCAACAATTTTTAGACATTGAATTTATAACACTGAATTTTTATCATGTTCAATTATATGTATGCATTTTTCTTACTTCAAAATTTCCTGCAAAAATATTCACCTGCAAAAATTCACCTGCCAAAAATTCACCATCAAATATTCACCTGCCAAAAATTCACCATCAAATATTTAACTGCAAAAATATTCACCTGCCAAAAATTCACCATCAAATATTTAACTGCAAAAATTCACCTGCCAAAAATTCACCATCAAATATTCAACTGCAAAAATTCACCATCAAATATTCAACTGCAAAAATTCACCTGCCAAAAATTCACCATCAAATATTCAACTGCAAAAATTCACCTGCCAAAAATTCACCATCAAATATTCAACTGCAGAAAATTCACCTGCCAAAAATTCACCATCAAATATTCAACTGCAAAAAATTCACCTGCCAAAAATTCACCATCAAATATTCAACTGCCAAAAATTCACCATCAAATATTCAACTGCAAAAATTCACCTGCCAAAAATTCACCATCAAATATTCAACTGCAAAAAATTCACCTGCCAAAAATTCATCATCAAATATTCAACTGCAAAAATTCACCTGCCAAAAATTCACCATCAAATATTCAACTGCAAAAATTCATCATCAAATATTCAACTGCAAAAAATTCACCTGCCAAAAATTCACCATCAAATATTCAACTGCAAAAATTCATCATCAAATATTCAACTGCAAAAAATTCACCTGCCAAAAATTCACCATCAAATATTCAACTGCAAAAATTCACCATCAAATATTCAACTGCAAAAATTCACCATCAAATATTTAACTGCAAAAATTCACCTGCCAAAAATTCACCATCAAATATTTAACTGCAAAAATTCACCTGCCAAAAATTCACCATCAAATATTTAACTGCAAAAATTCACCTGCCAAAAATTCACCATCAAATATTTAACTGCAAAAATTCACCTGCCAAAAATTCACCATCAAATATTCAACTGCAAAAATTCACCATCAAATATTCAACTGCAAAAATTCACCTGCCAAAAATTCACCATCAAATATTCAACTGCAAAAATTCACCTGCCAAAAATTCACCATCAAATATTCAACTGCAAAAAATTCACCTGCCAAAAATTCACCATCAAATATTCAACTGCAAAAATTCACCTGCCAAAAATTCACCATCAAATATTCAACTGCAAAAATTCACCTGCCAAAAATTCACCATCAAATATTCAACTGCAAAAAATTCACCTGCCAAAAATTCATCATCAAATATTCAACTGCAAAAATTCACCTGCCAAAAATTCACCATCAAATATTCAACTGCAAAAAAATCACCTGCCAAAAATTCACCATCAAATATTCAACTGCAAAAATTCACCTGCAAAAGTGATGAACTTCAATGACCCAAGCCAGAGCAATCAGCACTAGATTGAGGTGAGTGGCTCTCAGCCAATCAAATTACACTCGTTTGATCACATGACACCGTTAGCCAGCGGCACGTAAAATAAACTGTTAATCAAAACAAATTTTAAAAAATTTAAATCTGAAATAAACACAGTTCATCACCTGGCTCACTAATCACTGATTGGTAGAAAACTAGAATTTACATCCAAAGAGATCGGAGATTCACCCTGATTGTTTTTATCTCATTTTTTAAACAGATGACTTTTGAAACCTCTAACCTGCAGCTCTGAGCCTCAAACCCCAGAAATGTGTAACAATAATGTATTCAATGTTCAAGGTTACATACAGGAATAAATTACAGCCAATAGAAGGTCAGTGATATTTCTGTCATCTTCATGTGATGTGTGTGAGTGAGTGAGTGAGTGAGTGAGTGAGTGAGTGAGTGAGTGAGTGAGTGAGTGAGTGAGTGAGTGAGTGAGTGAGTGAGTGAGCGAGAGACAGAGAGAGAGACAGCGAGAGAGAGAGAGAGACAGAGAGAGAGAGTTTTTCCTTTTATTTCCATTCAAGGACACCCACCAGGCTCCGTTAGCCGTGCACATGATCGTGGAAAGTAACAATACAAGGCTCCACACTGGTTTATTTTTGTGCATGTGGAGCACATGCCTGTCTAAATGGCATCTTAAGTGAGGGTGTGAAGGTGTGAATGTTCCATGTAGTTGTGTTCACTCGTGTGCTACGTGTCTGACGTTATTTCTGACTGCTGGGTTTCATCATTTGACGAAGCGGGTCTGAATCTAGTCCTCCTTTATTGTACTGATGTTCTGACCAAAAGGGGCATGAAAGAAGAACTTAGAGGGATGCTCCACCCAAAAATGATGTTTTTGTCTATTGCCATATTCCTCATAGTTAGATAAGTGGGCAAAACAGTTTGTAACCAGCTATCCTGATCCGGCAGTATTCCGTTAGCTTTAGCTTAGCAGAAAACAATGTAAGTGAATGGTAACAACAAGGGTAACATTCCCAGGATGGGACAACTTCCCATGTGTAGCAGTGGTACTTCTGGTGAATTCAGGGATCAAGTCAAATAGGGATTTCTTAATATTTCAGCTGAAATAACTGTTTAATAGCGATGTGACGTTCATGAACGAGTCGACTCTTTTGAACGGCTCTTCACTTTGAACGAGGAGAACCGAGTCCTTGAAAAGAACCGTTCATTTTTTTGTGTTAACTGTGACGTTTGAGGCCAGGAGGCGATATTCAATGACACTGGCTCTTTATTTAAAACAACATCAGAGAGCATAACAACATGAACCCATCGGTTCTATCGGGGAAGCTAATTAGGGACGCACACGTAGGTGTCGCAACAAAGAGTGTCCCCAAACATAGTTCCACATGATATTTCTCTTTCAAAATATTTCCAAAAAAAAAAAAAAACCATAAAAGAGCCAGTTTTTTGAACGGCTGTAAAGGTTTATGAAGACTGGAGCTGCAACATTAATGCTTTGTATTCAAACTAGCCATCAAAAAGTCACCTTTGGGTATTATAGTAATTATTTATAACCTTAACACAGAAACACACTTCAAAATGACCGAACTATCCCTTTAGTATTTCAGCACAACACTGTGCATACCACTGGAGGTCATCATGGACCATTCTTAGACCTTTTTTTTTTTTTTTTAGAATCTGATTGTGCCAAAATGAGCCATGAGAAAACATTTGTGGATGAGCCCTCAGCTGAGCGTCCTCTATCCATTAAAATCACACCTGTATCTGATTAAAGAGATTATTTGACCTTCGAAGGAATTCTCACTTCGTTTCTGAGAATCAGATCCAACAGGATCACTGCTGCGGCTCAAAGAGCTTAGAGCTGTGAACAATTAAAGCACAAACAGGTGCTGTGTCGGCAGTCCAACGTTTGAGCCCAGTAAATCTCACTGAGCTATTGTTTCATCCAGTCGCTGAGTTTATCTGCTAAACAGATGTTAGCTTCAATTTACAGGTAAGTCAAAGGAACTACAGTCCTGAAACACAAAGCTATTTCTTTACATAATAAAGGGTTATTATTCCCACTAATAAAAATGTTTTTGTCTGAGTCACTCAGTAAAAATAAGTATTCTTAAAATCTATTACTGACTATGAAATAATCCCAGAAATCACATCTCTCACAATGGAATTAACTCTTTAAACGTAATAAGGACTGTATTTTTTCCCTTAGTTTGAATGTACCTACCTATATGGTAGGGGTGTAAGAAAATATCGATATGGCAATATATCGCGATATTTTCTGTCACGATATGATATCAATATAGTGATGTCCGTATTGCGATATTTTCCTGTATCGAAATTTAAAGCAAATGATCAATTATTGTTTTATTTTTTAAAATTTAATGGAACCATTAATGATGACAGTAATTTTTGTAGTAAAATTAAAAGTATGACTAGTTGGTGGCTGTTTTCACCTTCTTCGTCCCAGTGGATCGACTAGATCTAGTAATAAAACTGGATGTGTTATGTATGTGAAAGGTTGAAGTTTTTTGTATGCTGTGACAGTTTTTCTACTCTTAAATTATGTTTTAAAAATAATATATGGTCTTACTCATAGTATTGCATTTTATTGCAATATATCGTATCGTCTGCCCCGTATCGCGATACATATATCGCCAGATTCTTGCCAATACACACCCGTACTATATGGTACTATGGCATTTATTTTTTATGTTTTATTTTTTATTCATTTAGTTTATCTCTGATTTTGCACATTATATAAAATTGTATTGTATATAATAGATGAGTAACATGGGGGTAGGAATTAAAAAACATTAGCTTCCTCCTACTCCATTTCGAACCGAAGAGGACAGTTTTTTTCTTTTTTTTTCGTGTGCGATTGTTGTGATATTTGTCTTTTATTGTCTATAATAACTTTATTTTTGTTAACTTGTTCAAAATTGTTTGAAATAAAGATTCATTCATTTATGGTCAGAACCTCTAAAATGCTGAATTTACAACAGGAATGGATCTCAGTTTCAAACCACAAATGATTCAGTTTGTCTCTTATGATCTGCTCGTTGATCTTCCTGATATAAACCTCAAATTTTCCCCTAAAAGCAGCAAAATACAAGTGTGTTAGAATTAAACAGAAGCTGTGCATGATGGCAAAAAAAAGACCAAGAAAGAAAACCTCCCGAATCATAAATGACATAATCAAACCGTTTTAGGTGCCAGAAATAAAGTGACAGGAACAGATTTAAATAACTTCAGCCACATCACAGACATTCTCAGCCTGAGTGTGAATGCTGAGTAACGTGGCTTCATCGCATCAGAGCTCCTCTTATTAGAGCTCAGAAAGTCTCTGACACGAGTGTTAAGACTTGTGGAGATGAACTCACTCGGGATTTATTCCACTTCAAAGACTAACACGTTTAGTAGAATAGAATAGAAGTATTTAATTGCCTGGAAGGTATCTTTGCTGCAGCAACAAACAATGCAATAAAAACAATGTGGAACAATACGATTCAGGTAACGGAGAAACGACATGATAAATGTCCAAAGATGAGTTTAAATGGTGCAAAGTTTTATACAAAATATAACATAAAATGTGCAAAAAGATGCAACTTTTATTATAGCTTACAGTGAACTTTACATGTAAAACAAATGACATTTACCTGATGTGTGTAAATTACATGTAAACAACATGTTTTGTAAATGTTTAATCAAGTAAATTTATAACAAAAAATTTAATTCTTCATGGGGAATAAGAACTTTTTTTAGGATTTGATGGAATCTTGGGAATATTTTCAACATGTTCATGTGATCCCATGTTTTTCTGCACTGGCTCCCATGTTGTTTCTAGCAGTCTGTGGCAGGAAGGACTGAGCAGGTTGTGAAAGGATCAGCCTCTTTCATAGACTTAAAAGGCATACTATGCAGTTTTGCTTGTTTTGATACCCCCTAGTGTCCGTTTTAAGTCACTATCATAAAAACGTTAGCATTGTTTCTGCTCAGAAACCTAAATCTCCCTGTTAAATGTCTCCTCAGCCTTCACTGCTTTCTACTGGAGCGGTTCATCACTCATTCAAAGAAATCAGCTGTGTTCAAGCAGGGAGAGATGGAAAAAAAATCAGGAATCATGAGCTAAAAACACTCTGGAGCTAGCATAACAGCTAGCCACATTGGGTTAGCCTAACCCTCGTGAGATACGCGACTTTGTGAGACTTCAGGACACCGGACCAGAGACTCAGAAGTTGCAAACGTGGTATTCTGGATCCAAGCAGCAGATGGAGCTGAGTGACTTTTTATTAACCCTGTAAAGGGTCAAGCCTGGGACACACAGAAGACGGATGCGTTGCGCCACAGAATCGCCGCGGTCTAGGGGGTACACAGGACGCGCTATGCAGCCTATGGAAGGCTGAACGCTGCTCGGAAAATCGCCGTATTAAAGCCGTAAATGCCGCACCGCGGCACTTGAGATAGAACCAGCACCGATCTTTAGCGCCTCCGCACGGACCGGCGTTTGTGTTGCGCTCTCCGTGTAGCCACTCTCAGTAACCGTGTTTTTTTTTTTCAAACAACGTGGGCGCGATGCATCCATCTTCTGTGTGTCCCAGGCTTCAGATTAGCACAGACTGGATCAAGGACAAGATTTAAAATGTGAAAAAGTTACATAGTGTGCCTTTAAATTTTGTTTCCTTTACATCCTTAAATGAAAACACACTTTATTTCACACTTTATTTTCATCCAACTGAAAAAACACAGTTCAGAAAAATTTTCAGAAATAACAAACAAGAAATAGTAAGATTAATAAAGGCAGACCCCTCCTAAACAACTCAGTCAGGGGAAGTAACCATTTCCTTAGCAGACCATGATTACTGGTTCCCACCTGTGATCAGTTTTGATCAATGGAGCATAAGAACAGCTGATCCTGGAGCGTTCTCTAGCTTGGTGTGCCAAGCCACTTTCAAAAGATCTCAGGGACAGAGTTGTGGACAGACATAAGGCAGGAGATGGATACCAAAAAACTAAGGCTTTATCCATCCCAAGGAGCACAGTGAAGTCTACAGTATAATAAGGAAGTGGCCAGCGTTTGGCACTAGGACCCCCCCTGGATCTGGTCGTCCCTCCAAACTGGTTGGAAGAGCAATGAAGAAACTGGTGAGAGGCTATGCAAGAGGCCGAGTTAAAGTGATAATATGCAACTTTTTCATATTTTTAAATCTTTTCCTTGAGCCAGTCTGTGCTAATATGACTCTTTACAGAGTTAATGAAAAGTCACTTAGCCCCATCTGGTGGTTAGATCCAGAATACCACGATTGCAAGATCTCCGTCGCCGTCACGGTACCCAGGAAGTCACGTGTCTCACGAGGGTTAGGCTAACCCAAAGTGGCTAGCTGTTATGCTAGCGCTGGAGTGTTTTTAGCTCATGATTCCTGATTTTTTTTTCCATCTCTCCCTGCTTGAACACAGCTGATTTCTTTGAAGGAGTAAATAACCGCTCCTGTAGAAAGCTATGAAGGCTGAGGAGACATTTCAACAGGTAGATTTAGGCGTTTAGAAGCTGAAACAATATGCTAACTTGTGTAATGCAGTGATTTAAAACAGACACCAGAGGGAGCCCAAAACAAGCAAAACTGCATATTATCACTTTAAAGGACTTTATGGGAAAGTGTGCTCATTCTGTGCATGTGACAAGCGTTCCACAGATGTGGTTTGTTCGGGAGGGTCACAAGGAAAACGCCACTTCTCAAGAAAGGCCACATTAAAGCTGGTTGGAGCTTTGACAGATTTCACCTTGAAGATTCTGACACCAAATGGAGGTCTTGTGGTCAAATGAGACCAAAATTGAACTTTCTGGCCTCAACACCAAACGGCACACCTGGTGTAAATCCAACTCAACTCACCATCCCTACAGTAAGACATGTTGTTCATTTTGGGGAACACAGTGTATGACTGGAGGACCAGAAACAAGAGGCTGCCTATTGAGTACCCCTGATAGAGCAATACAAACAAACAAACTAAAGGTAAAAAACTAAAGTATATTCACATTTTATTTTATTCTAGGCTCTTGAAACAGAGAGGGGATGATTCTAACAACTTAGGGAAAACTAAATATTTGTCTGCAGGACAGATAATGCAAAACAGCACAATGTTTACAGATGAACCTGATGCAAATCATCTGTCCTGATGCAAATAAGTGGACAAAGGCAGAGTGTCGGGCTGTAGATCTGTGCGTCTCCTCGTGGGACTTTAACAAATAAGAAATCACATGCTGGTAATTTTCCTCATAAAGGACAAAAAGCTTTTGATTTCATTCATTTTTATTTAAAATGAAAGTTTTAGTAAATGAAGGAGTCGGTTCCTGTTCAGCAGAATGTGACGAGTCTGTTCTACTGAACACAGATCTGCAAAAATCACAAGCTGCATCCCTTCATAGAACACCGTGTTCAGGAGTTTGTGGTGAATCCTGGTTTTGGCTTCATTAAAGGATAAAGGGATGAAAAGAGCTGCATGCAAAACATTATTCCTACATGCTCACAATGATGTTTTTATGAAAGCTAAAACTTTAGTATCACAAAAACAAATATATCCAGCTGAGGTTATTAGGAATTTCTAGTTTTTAATTATGATTTTGGAGATAAGTGACAGTTATCAATGATATAAACAGTGATCTTTTAGTCAGTAAAATAGAAAGGTCTGTACAGAATATGTTCAACATTTAAGGGTTGATTTCTGTGGACTTGCACTTTTTAAAGAATTTAAAACCATTTACATGCTTTCAGAAATAAGAATTCATCAAATGTCTGCCAGGTTTAAAGGCTTTTTAATAATAATATTGTTAGATTGAACGTTTATTTAAAAATGGTTGGGTATGCAATTATTTACTACATCCTGACCTCTTGTTTGATGTGATCATTCTGAATACTTTACTGATCCACTCTAAACTGACACAGTAAAAAAGAGATGAGAAAAGGAAAGATTATGACATCAGTTCCTACAAAGTGATATACTCCCATCTTGTGGTTAAAATGTAACACTACAGCAGTGTGCTGGTGGAGGTTCTCAGTCACTGAAAAAAGTGGTATCGGTACATCCCTAGTTTTTAAAAAGTGCATCTAGGATGCAGCAGTCTGCCACTGAAGGAGCTCTCCTCCAGCATCGTGCATGGGATGAGCCAAGTTGTCCAACAGTGACGTTATTTTAGCCTGTTCTGTCTCCCACTGGGTCGAGGAGGCGTCCTAAGACGGAGCTGGTCTTCCTGATCAGCTGCTGCTTTAACAAACTACATCATAGAATATGGACGATGCCACCAGAGTCAAATGAGGTCTTCAGGAGCGCCCCCTGCAGTCCAAAACACTCCTCAGCAGGGAGTCTGCACTGACCCTTCCTGTCCAGAGCATCAGTGTTTTCCATTAAGATGTTTAACTTTCTAAAGAATAAATTGTTTTAAACATTACTACAAAGAAAAATGTTAAACACACAGAAAAACCCAACATGACCCAAGGATCATTATAACCGGATGTAAAGCTGCCTAAATCTGTAGGACATGTAAGTTTCAGCCTCTATGGCTGTAAAACTGATTGAGTTTTAGTGTCAGAAACCACAAAATCAACATTTACAATTTTCTAATATTTAATATTTTTTATTAAACCACATGAAAATAAATTTTACAAATCAGAGTATGATTAACTCACTACAAACATATAAAAAAAGAGTTTTACTTCCAAATCAATGTTCTGAGATCACAGGTTCTATCCGTTTGCTAGAAAGCAACATAAAATTGGGAAAATTAAGAATAATCTGCTCATAGCTTTTAAATACAGCTTGAAATCACAATTACAGCAGACACTGGAATTAAAAAAATCAAAAATGTTTTTGTGAGAAAAATAAAATGAAGTATCCACGATGGCCAAATTTAATCTCAGACAAAAACAAAAACTTGCTCTCACCTCAAACGTTCAGTGCTTTTTCACTCAAACAGACATTTTGTTCATGTAGATAGTAACGAGTTTGAGAAGTGCCTCTGATCTGCATTAGGAGGACAACATAATCCAACATAAGGGGGAAGAATGTGTCATAAAAGAAACACTCTCCTACACAAATGGAGACTTCCCAGAAGCTGTCACACAATTACTGTGTGTGTGTGTGTGTGTGGGGGGGGGGGGGTTAGCCAACTCGAAGCGGCGGAGCTACGAGGACGACGCCATCTCCTCTGACAAACAGCATGGGGATGTTCCTCTTGGTAGACTTAAAACAAGAAAAAAAAAACGAACATTTACATACCTGAGCTAAATACGGACGAAAATACCATCAAGTTTCCCAAAACATCAAAAATACAAATGAAAACTTGTAGAATCTCAACCCTCTGGGCGCCAGAGTTTTTCCAAGAAAATCATCTTTGACATTACAAATTCAAAAAGGATGTAACTTTAATATGGTTAGAGATAAAGGCATAGTGTAAATGAGAAAAATGTTCAGTTTTAATCAAAGTTTGTGACTGGAACAAATTCACTTATCTAATTTGCATATTATGACATCATCAGGCAGCAGCACCATTGGGTGTGTAACTTTTACAGGCATTTATCTTTATTTTTTTTTTTACATTTTATCCATCTACAGCAGGGGTCTCAAACTCGCGAGCCATTTGCGGCCCCCGAGCCGCCACTTTGTGGCCCCCACCTTGGCCCCGCGGGTGGGCGGGGCTGATGACCCGCAGGCCGCGAGTTTGTAGTCATCACCTTCATCCCGCGAGTAAACAGTGCTGCTTTGATATCTCAGAGTGGACAGAGTCATTTAATAAAGCTTGTCATCATTCTTCCAAATGAAACGAACATGCTTTCTAAAGCATCTCCTGCTCCGTCTCTTCCAGTCATGGAGCCACCAGACTGCCTCAGCAAAACACACCCAAAAATGTTGCTCAGTATGAAGTTACAGTTGTCCACGATCTTCTGATGTAAAGTAGAAACTAAAAAAAAAGGGCTCATGTCAGCAGCTGTGGCTCGTTAAACTCCGTTAAACTCAGTAATGACGCTTGTCGCAATATTGCGACTTTGGCGCCCAGAGGGTTAAGAATGCACAGGTTAAGCTCTTCCTTCAGATCTACAACATTATTTCACTGTAAGTGGTGAGTTTTGTAAAACATCTCTGCATCTAATGAATCTTTAAACATCTCTCAGATTACTGTTATTGATAACATCTTAGATTTCAACATACAAAAATGAAAAAAAAAAAAAAGCGTAAATACCGAACGACTGAATAATTTTAACAATGATCAAAAATGTATCCATGTGATAAAAAGTCCAAAACAAGAACTTTAAGTGGAAATGTGACTTTAGAAGAGATTTTAAAATGAATAAAACTGACCTTGTAAAGTTCTTCATACGTCTCCTCATCAATCTCCACTGTTGTCACCGTCTCCTCCACATCACCCAGGATCATGTTCAAGTGCTGATCATATGCCTGAAACACACAAACATGTGAGTTAATCTGACAGAACTGGATCACCTGAACCGCTGAGTGCGTGTCGCTTACGTGTAGTCGGCCGCGGAGTTCCCGGTCGTTCCTCATCTTCACATAGATCCGCTCATCTAGACTAAGCCTGATCAAATCGAGTGGCTCCTCAACCGTGTTGGTAGTCGGCTGCTGCAGAACACAGTAAAGGTTTAAGATGTTAGTTCACATAAATATATAGCTTTTTTTTTTTCAGTCAGCAAACTTGTTCCTAAGTTATCAGAACATTCCTTTAAAATATTTTCACATTCTGTAGAAAGCTTTAATTTTTTTTTTTTTTTTAAACAACAATTTTTGTTCTACCTATGCTGTGTTTTTATGTTCCGATTTATTTTTTACTGTTTAGTGTTGGATTTTTTGGACACCATGGTGAGATCTGGCAAGGTTTTACTCCATAGGTCAGCGCTTAATAAACAAAATCCCTCTGAAAAGGGTTGAGTACAAGGGCTAAAAAGTTTTAAAGTTACAGCCAATGTAAATAAATATCTCTACACATGGAAGCATAAGATATCATGTAAAATAATGTAAATATGTGAGTATTTTGGTCGTAAGGTCTCTTAATCTCTATACAACTACGAATTACTACTAAAATACACTAATTACACCTCCTTTGAGTCATTTAGCCTGAAATGTTTGTGATGAAACAGGTGTAAAGTTAGTAAATAAACACATTAAACTTTACGTCTGCCGTGAAAAACCGAGTCAAATATCAGATGTCTGATAAAATTAACAGAATGTACCTGGATGCTAACGAAGTGTCCTGCTCTCCTCGTTCTGACGTGTTAATATTTTATATTCTTAACAAACAGTTAACGTTTTAATAGATTCAACTCATTTAATTATCGTCACCAGTTTACAACAAACAAAAAGCAGCAGGACCGGATGCTAGTTAGGCTAATCTGGCTAGCGGGTTTCACGGGCCCAAACGGACTTAGAACACATTCACAAAACCTGGAAACGCACAATAAGCTCGTTAGATCAAAGACAGAAGTCAAACTAGTAAAAGTCTCCAACTTCAGGCAATTACACAAACGCTGTGTTTAAATAAAGGCTGCAACACGAACCTGCTCAACTTCGTCCGCCATGAGGTTTGAGCTTGCGTCGAGCATACGTGTATGGAAAGCCGTTTGAGTATTTATTGGAGCTCCCAAGAGGCAAGCCGTTAGAGCATATATTTGATATTTTGTTCTGCAAGTACGTCGGGGTTTTAGTTCGTGCTAGTTAATATGTGTGACATAATAATTGTTGACTAGTGCAGTATGTCTACTTGTCTGATTTTTTACCATTTTGGCAAAATATTGCAGCGGGCTGCAGGGCCGTTGCTAGCCATTTGGGTGCCCTAAGCGCAAATGATTTGTGGTGCCCCCTCCCCCCCTTACACCCAGTCTGATGTTGGTCCTCAGAGCCGTCAGAACTTCTGAGAAACATCAAGTCAATCCTGAAGCTTCTGGTTTACAGTTCATCTGACAACCTGAATGTGTTTTGTTAAGGGACAATATGAGCGAACTTTAACCTCTTCAAATCAGACAAAAACACATGAATCTAAATCTGCTTGGCACCATTAACTAACCAGGTGAACTAGTTCACATTGTTTCCACTAACAAGTTCAGAACAGGGGAAAAAAAACAAAACAACTAACCAGACTGAACTCGGTGTATAATCTAAAACTGTATAAAAGCAGTAAATCGAGGTGATGCTGACTGGACACCATCAGTTTCACCATGGTTTCATTTAGATCAGGTTTGAGAGAAAACCCCAGATTGTTGCTCAGTGGCAGGACGGTACTGAACTGAGCTGACGTTCTGCGCTCAATATCAGCTTCAGCTCAGCGATGCTGCATCTGGCATGCTGTCGAGTGTTGAGCCAAGAATGAGCCAAACGCGCAGAGCAGGACGCACAGAGCGCAAACGCTCCAGCCTGGCCGCTGATCTCCGTGCATAACGCGATCATCAGGAAGCTCTGGCCTCAAATATAGGTTCCGGTACAATTTCAAGCCTGCGGCGCAGCTTTTACGGCTTATTTTCCAAGAAGCGTCAGCTGCGTAGCGCGTCCCATGGACCCAAAAGACTGCGGTGATCTTGTGGTGTAACACACCCGTCTTCTGTGTGCCCCTCAGGCGCAGCGCGCGCCGGACTGCAAGTTCTCTGGTGCGCTGCCTCCTTCAGCTTGGCGCAGCTGCCACTGAGCAACAAACGCACTTTGGATGCAGAGCGCCGTTTTCACTGCCTGCTATCTGAAAGCACCAACACTCATTAATATTCATGAATCCTTTGAAACAGAGATCGACAGGTTGGCGGGCCCTTTTTACACTTATTTATTTGAAACATTTCGTTATTATGATACTATGAATAGGATTTTTCACGAGCCTGAAATTTTTTGGTGCCCCCCTGGGCAAGTGGTGCCCTACGCACAGTGCGTGATGAGCATATGCGGAGCTACGGCGCTGGCTGGCTGTCAGGATTTCCTCTAGCCTACCTACGTCGTGGCACACTGCCACGGCCGCTAAATAAAAGCCGCCACAGCTTCAGAATTTAGTTTTTTTATGTTAAAACAATGTAAAGCATATGAAATATATATATAGCCTATATTTGCGTACTCAGGGCTCTATAGTGCGACCGTTTTGGTATTAAATGCGACCTAATTTTTTCCCCTGTGTCCTGTCCAGCTGTATAGCTAACAGAATTGATGTCCGAGTGCCAGGAACAAGCCCAACAGATTTGCTGTTCCAGGTGAGGCGTTACAGCCACTGCTATAATGCTCCACCTTACTTGTATTTAAATATAAATTTAAAAAATCTTTGTTAGAATTGTTTTTTAATTTGATTTGAATCCCAATGGACACAGACTGAAAAGAAGGGTACAGGAAGAAGGGTGGGGGAGAAAGTTAACAGAAAAATAGAAGCTTGGGAATGGACTCAGGTGTTTTCAGATATACTGACTGGGGCTGTGGTTGAAACTGAACACCTTGAATTAATCATTACCGTGTACATTTTAAGGATATCGCAATTGTTGTATATTCATATGCTGTTTTGTTGCCGTTGTATCTCTCCTCCCTGTTTTGTTTGCTTGTGCTTCATTTGCTGGTCTAGAAGTGGATTCTTCATGTCGACAGAAGAGAGAAAATAACAGCAGGTAACAAAAATCAATATAACAAGGAGTGACAGTTGAGGCACTAAGCAGGTTGGTAGAACCAGTACCTACAGCTCCAAGGTCGAGGATACCTGCCTGCAGAAGAGGAAAAATCACAACTAAGAGAGAGAAGAAACAAAGTTAATGATGTGTAATGATGACTCGGAGTCAGCTGATTCATCTTTTTTGTCGGCTGTCTGCCGCTTCTTTTTGCTGAGCCTGCAGCTCCTAAGTCTGAGGTCACATTTTCTCCAAGGCTTTTAGCAAGTAGAGCCTGTGTTTGCTCCTTGTGCTGGCTTTGTTCCGATTGTTTTAATCTTTGGATTTTTATTATCTTTACTTTTTATCCTTGCTTTGATGATCATGTTTTATTGCCATTTTATTGTTTTGATGTGATTGTTTTTATTGTTGCTGTACAGCACTGGTGCAGCTCTGTTGTTTTTAAAGTGCTTTATAAATAAATTGACATTGACACAGTGGAAATGCATTTCCTGATTTTTATGTTTCTGTTTTTATTCACTATTGCATGTTTTCATACAGTTTTATTATTGTATGTGTGTTTAGTGGTACATTTTTAACCTTTTGATTCACTGTGGACATAATTGGGATAATGACAGTCACCTGTGGAGAGGCCCCCAGACTGCAGAGGAGACAGAGGACCTCTGGGACTTGTTCCTTTTTTATGCAAGGTTTTAAGTACTACAGTATTTATACCAGATTTTATTTAGTTTTAACTAACGTTTTATTTTTTTTTACTGGCAATTACTGTAGAACATTGGAATAAATTGTCATTTATTTCCATTTTTGCTTCTGTGCTCTAGGTGCCCGGGTTGTCGCTTCCCCTTGTGTTTGAGCCATGGGGGTCTGTTGGCAAGACCATCCTCGGTCACATTTTTCAGAAAACAAGTATGCAACATATATAATGGAGCAAATAAGAGTTGCAAGCCAGAATCTGTCATATCCTGGGCTCCGGCAGATGTGGTTCTTCCCTGACTAACAGGAAATCTCCACATAATCACCCTCAGCTGTACCCAATCAGGCAGTCAACGCCAGGACTTAAAGGATCAGTGTTCCTGCAGGAGGACACCAGTTTGTTCCACTTCCTCTCTTGGTAACTAAGACCTTTTAATCTAGATTAACAGTTTTTGCAGCCTAACCCTGTGCTCACACTCCTCTTCAGTGAGGTGGCGTACTGTCCACCCGGAGCGCTAGGACCTTCCACGGTCCACACCTCCAGCACTTAATAGATTCACTTTCTTTCCACTTGCCTCCAGTATTCAGCTGTCGGTTTGCTCCAGGGTCCGTTCTCAACCTCAAATCTTAACAGAATCAAGGTAAACTTCCTTTAGTATTCCAAACATTAATTGTGTTTGCAGTTAAAATGTTTAATTGCAACCTTTGGTAGCATCGGCAGGGAATCCAGATTAACCCACCTTTGTCCACTGGTCAACCTTTTGAGAGACATGTCCCCCTCTGTTACCAAGATACCAGTGTCCATCACCCCTAGTCCCATTACAAGAACTCAACCTTCCACCATGAGCACATCTGTTCAGAATAGGTCAGTTCAAACATTGAGCACATCTGTTCAGAATAGGTCAGTTCAAACATTCAATCAGTACCCTAATCAAGTTGCCCAGGTTAATCTTTACAATATCCCAGATCAGAGATCGTCAGTTGTCCCACTCATGGCCAAACAAAATGCATCTTCCCACCGCTGTCATCTCCAAAAGGGACTAAAATCTTCATGTCCATCCAACGAGCCATAATGCCATGGACTTCAGATGGGTACAGTGGTATTTTGGATACTAACACTTCATATTTCGAAAATATTGTCTTGCAACAGTTCTTTTGTTTTGAACAGAATTCACACACAGTACTACACTGCTGCTTCTAGAGCTGACAAGAGAACATCAGCATCTCTATCACTGGAACATTTTATTCTATAAAAAGCTGGAACAAGAATTTTCTAGACAATACAACTTCACAAATGAAAAAGTAAGAAAAGCTGGGAAACATGTTAACCACATACAAACGAGCCAAAGACAAATAGACCGGCAAGAGAGGGGTGCATTTCCTGGGAATATTACACAGTAAGTGCTTGGACTATTTTCAGTGTTCAGTAAAGTGCTACAATAACCATTGTTATTTTATGAAAATTGTTTATCCCCCTTCTTTTAGGAAATGGATGAAATTTTTGGTCACACAGCAGTGGGAAGTGCACCACCTGGCACAACTGTTTCAATTCTAAAGGAACCCATCCTTCAACCGCTCAGTCATCACCAACTAAAAACCGAAGAGCAACCTGGTCCATCAGCCATACAGGACAGACAAGCTTCTGGGTCTAAGGCTACGTTTACACTGCAGCCAAATGCGCTTCAAATCCGATTTTTTTTCCCTCATGCGACACACATGAGTTTTTTAAGACAGTCTGAACGGCACAGATCCGATTTTTTCAAATCCGACCCAGGTCACTTTCATATGTGGTACTGAATCGGATACGTATCTGATGTTTTTGAAAGCGACTTCAGTCTGAACGGACATGTCGCATTGAATCCGCCTCGTACGTGACCGACAGGAGACAGACCACTAATCAGCGCCGGCGGAGGGAAACACTCCAACACGTAGAGCTGATACTGGAGACGGAGGCAGTCGGTGGACAGAAAGTGAGGTTTAGGACTTGATTAGAAATATATTACGTGACAATTCTGTTCAAGTGAACTTAGCGCCGTGTTGTGGACTCGCGTTTCTGGGAAGCGCTGTGGCGGTCCCCGTGTGATGAGTGATCTGACGGACTAAAATGGTTTTTAATCAAAATAACGGTGCGAGCGCGACGTGGTGCAGCGCTGATGTCTCCGGTGTATTTCAGCCTTAAATATATCGTACCGTAATTGGGCCATGTTCAAGTCCAAAGCCATTTTACTTCCGTAAACAGAGCACGTTATGTGTGACGTCTTGTCATCGTCTGCGCATGCGGGCCGCTTTGGGGCCGTGATTCGTTCACACTGGAGACTGTTTGCTGTCGCATTTCAGTTGTAGTGTGAACAGCCAGACAAAAAAAATAAATAAAAAAATCGGATTTGATTAAAAAGTCAGATTTGAGCATTAAGACCTGCAGTGTGAACGTAGTCATAGAGACTGTTCATCGCCAAGCGTTTTCAGTCCTATGAGGCCCATGCTGAGTGCAGGACGTCTGATTTGGAGTCACTTTGAGGCCAGAATTGGCCAACTGGAGACAGTTGAAAGAAAAAAGGGGGTTTGAGAAAGAAGTCATTACATGTATAGGTCAAATACTGAATCAGTTAAGAACGTGGAAAACGGCAAGAAAAAAAATCAGTTTGTTAGGACACTCAATAAAAATGTATATCTGGGCATTAAATATATTTGTCTTGTATCTTCAAAAGGATTAAACAGAAGAGCAGTGGTTGGCATGTCAAATTCATAACCGTAATGTCACTGCCTCTGGGGACCACCGAGTCTGAGATCCCCAGCTGATTTTGCCTGGGTTCTTATCACCCAGTTTCCATCAGCTGCCACTGGGAGGCACAGCAGGAATCTTGATGGAGATGGACTTTGTTTCAAACTTAACATACAGATTTAGAAGTTAAGAGAAGTTAAGAGCACAAATTGATTTCAATTAGTCATAAAGTGCATCAAATCACCCTGTGGCATACAGCACACCAGCTCACATAAATGTGAGAATGAAGAAACAAATCCTGTCTCTGTAGTTGGAAGCATCTTCATTGTTGGGTTTGCACTCATGTCATGTGAAGACATTTGAGCCTCCTAGATTTTGCTTTCAGAATGCCAAGGCGTGTTCAATGACAACACGAGTCACATTCAGTTAAACATGTTATTAACCTTTATTTAACCAGGAAAGTCCCATTGAGATTCAGAATCTCTTTTACAAGGGAGTCCTGGACGCTGTACCCTAGCCTAGGGCATGTTGTGATCTGTGGGGAAAACCGGAGTGCCCGGAGAAAACCCACGCATGTATGGGGAGAACATGCAACTCCACGCANGAAAGGCCACAGCCGAGATTTGAACCTGCTGTGAGGCAACAGTGCTAACCAACTGCGCCACCATGCAGCCATGTAATGGTTTCAGTAGAGCGGTAGAGTTAGTTTTAAATATTTCCTTCTGTCACTGTATTGAAATGACATTTTATTTTGAATGGTTACTATCAAGGCTGCATGGTGGCGCAGCTGGTTAGCACTGTTGCCTCACAGCAAGGAGGTCGTGGGTTCGCGTCCCGGCTCTGCGGCCTCTCTGCGTGGAGTTTGCATGTTCTCCCCATGCATGCGTGGGTTTCCTCCGGGTACTCCGGTTTCCTCCCACAGTCCAAAGACATGACTGTCAGGCTGATTGGGCTGGTAAATTGTCCTTAGGTGTGAGTGGGTGTGTGGTTGTTTGTCTCGTTCGTCTCTGTGTGGCCCTGCGATGGACTGGCGACCTGTCCAGGGTGTCCCCCGCCTCTCGCCCCTTGACCGCTGGAGATAGGCACCAGCTGCCCCGCGACCCTCTGTGGAGGAATAAGCAGCTACAGAAAATGGATGGATGATTACTATCAACCATTCTGGAAGAGAATACAATCTGTTAAAAAGGCCTTCATTTGGGAAATATTGTATCCAACACTAGAATATAACACCATCTAATATGAAGATAACGCATAGTATCTACGAGACCAAATAAACTGGATCGAAAGTTTATTGAATCGAGTTGGAATAAAGTGAAAATATTGTGTTGGATCA
>SSNR01000159.1:455933-474817 GCA_006937965.1 Callopanchax toddi
GGGTCAGGATCTCCACCAGCAGCAAGGACACGGCACAGCTGACCGACCTTCACTCCCAGTAGAGGGGGGGGAGGCGAGTTAGGGTGAGAGAGCGTAGAGAAGGGGGGGGCTGAGCAGTCGCTTCATTCACTCTGTTGAGTAGGAGAATGTTTTCAGGGTCACCAGATAAGATAACAGAATGTGTTTGGAGCAGGCAGTCCTGTTTGTTACAGCCGCCTTAAATGTCTGTCTCACTGGCTTCATCCCGTCCAAATTTGAAAACCTGGCCAGTCCCATCTGATCCGTGTAGTTCGACACATCGATCGTAATTCACTCCGCGCCAGAGTTCGTTCGCAGTCAGTCCTACGAGACAACTCAGTCCTCGCGAGTGTTTCAGTGTTCAAAGCACGCATCAGCCCCCTTTGAAGCACAGGAATCCTGTCAATTGCACCTGTTAGCTCCGTTGTTTTCCGATAAACCAGGTCCATGCAGATTCCAATGAGCGTGCACCCGATCATCATTAATCCAAAATTGTAGACCTCCAGAGACAGACTTGCAGGACCCGCAATCTGATCCATTACGAACCCCACAGCTCTTGTCTCAGTCAGCCGCGGAGTCCCCTCCTCCGTTTTGAGAGTGTAAAAAATTTTATCCATTTTGTTGGGAAGCCAGCAAACCAAAGCCATATCAAGAAAAAGAAAAATATTTAACCAGAAGGAATGAGGAAAATGCTCAGAAGACAAAACAGCTGCAGGAGGAACACACAAGGGAGAGAAGGAACAGTGCGACCGCTCTCAACAGAAGCCGGAAGAAGAAGGTGGACGGTCTCTAGCCTTTAGATTTATTCCTGCTCCTTTCTCGCCGTACGGTTCAGTTCAGCAGGGAGCAGGTGTTACGGCTCCAGTCCCGGTCTGACACCGAGGTCCGAGCGGAGGTTTCAGTTCGGCTCGGCACGAGAAACCCAGACCCTTGCCCTATCTGAAAAGTAAAACCAGTACCAAACTGAGGCGATCCCATTCCCACACTAGTCTTTAAACAATAGAGACCTGACTTTGACCCCTAATTGACAACGAAGCAGACCGTGGGTCAGTTTGAACACTGCAAAAAATGATTCTCTCATAGTGTTTCCACATGTTGGAAATCTTTTATTACTATTTTAAAACAACACCCTTCTGAAATTGTACATAAAATAAACAAATAGATTTATAAAGTACTGTATTTAGGGTCTGTCCAGTTTTAGTCAGGAATTTTTGTTTTTCAACTGTTTTGAACTGAAATGCAATTTAAATACATTTTTTCATAAATTATAAAAGCTTGAAAAAATGATTTATAAAACATTATGGCATATTTCTTGGATGAACATTTTAAACTGCAATTTCTTTTTTCTGAGAAGAAGCGATGAATTGCGATTAATTTTTAATGCAATTAATTGCGATTATTATATACAAGCTGATTCAAACAAAGTTATATAGATTAAAAGCTGATTCAAATAAAGTTAAATTGATTATTATATACAAGCTCACAGGGCTGGATCTAGCCAGCCCCACTAAGGGGGGCAGGAGAATATCAGGGGGGCGAGTGATAAGAATTTTTTGGTCATCACATCCCCCCAATCCCTTAAAAGCATCAAAAACTACACCATCATCATATCAGTTCCTCTATCCATATATTTATGTTCATATTTGATCCCTACCCTCTGCATTTACCCGGGCTTGGGACCGGCACAAGTAGGACACTGGCTGATGCCCTGTTGAGGCTGCATTAATGTGTTTTTTTTTTTTCTGCTCTTTTTGTGTTTTTTGTTCTTTTTTGTGTTTTTATATTTTTCTTTCTTTCTAGTAAGTAAGTAAAGTTTATTTCTATAGCACCCTTTCACAGAAAAAAATCACAAAGTGCTTCACAGAAAACAGAATCAAACATGATAAAAAACAAATAAAATCAATAAAACAAACAAAATATCATTACAAATCAAAATCATTAAACAACAACAAGAGAACACAAAAGAGTTATTTAAAAGCAGTTTTGAATAATTGGGTAACTGCTTTAACTGCTTTTTAAAGGAGTCCAGACTGTCTACAGCGTCAAACTAAAGTTCATTCCAAAGTCGAGGTGCAACAGACTGGAAGGAGCGATCACCTCGACTTTTAAATCTGGTTAGGAGATTCTGGTCTGTGGACCTGAGAGCTCGGGTTGGAGCGTACGGCTTTATCAGTTCAGTAACATAAAGAGGAGCTTTCTGTGTCATTTTGTTTTTGTCTTTTATTTGACTTAATCTTATCTATTTAAGCCTTGTTTTTTGTCTTTTAGATTATTTTTTTAATCTATCTTATCTGTTGAACCTTTCTATTTTGTCTTTTAAATTATTTTTTATCTTTTTAAATCTATCTTATATGTGTATTGAACCTACAGTATTTTTATTTGAATGAAAAATTGAATGCAGTGATCCTGATAGATCAAAGAAGGTTTTTGCACATGGCTCTGCTTGCATTGCATGGACCACTGTCAAGTGCAGTTGGTGGTTATAGCAGTGGAAATAAGGAATATCCTTCCGTACCTTCTTCTGCAGTAAGGCCTGAACCCCACTCATGACAGGAGCTCATCATAGCACTGACTGATCATTTCAGCTGCACTATAGCCTGATTCAGAAAGATGCTGAAGAATTTGGGTGGTCATAATTTCAGCATCTAACTGACTGAGGTCAAGCGGAACACCTGATTGGTCTGCTTTTAAAGACAAAATCAAAAGGAACACAAACTAATCACTAATCAGCAATTTACTAACATCAAACTATGATAAAGTCTGAATTATGAATTACTAACAACACATTTCTGAATGGCCTAAGAAGACCATAACACATTTTCCAAAAATTAAACCTAGGTATAGTGTTATTACATCCAGTTTGAACCATACAGCTCAACTTGGTTCATCACTTGTTAAATGAAGTATTTCGCTGTAAAAATATTTCAACTTCCTTTAACTGACTGTACTACTTAACAAACTGTAACTATAAATTGTAATAACTTAAACTTATATTTCTTTTATTGCTGTGAACCTTCATGAACCCTCTGAAATTTCTTCCTGAAACTGATGCCAATTTAAATCATTTTGGCTCAGTTTAAAAACTATGATTAATCCAAAATAAATGTTTTATTTATTTAAATAGGATTTTAGCTTTTACAGTAATTTCACTTACACTTTTCTGCATATTTGTTCCACTGAGTGAGAAACAGGAAAATAAAAGGATCTGTCTGAGAGACTGTTTTTTTAGGTAACCTCTGCTGACATATTCAGGGAAATTAAGAATCAAATAAGCTATTTCTGGGTAAATACCCGCTGTATTTTCATCACAAGCAATCGCGTTTGGGAGGGCAGTCGTGGAATTTGGGGAGGCAATGCCCCCCGTTGCCCAATGCCTACATCCGGCCCCGCTCCAGGATCAGCTGACTAAATATGGGACGCTCCACAGTTGATGCAATAGAAAGACTTTCAGTCTGATTACGTGGTGACACGGAAACAGTCAATTCTACACGTGTGGAGTTGTTCAGCTGAAACTCCGGACCGCAGGTCTAGGTCACTTTAGGCTATTATTATCTCGTTAATTCAGAAAAACCGAGCCGTTTTTATTTATTTTTGTAAAATTTATCTCCTTAATTCAGAAAAACCAAGCTTTTTTTTTTTTCTCGGGTGAATGCAATACGCTTCCGTAAAAGTTTCCTTATTGCTGTTTTCAGTTTGTTTTAACTCAGTCTCTCTAATGAGTGTCTGAAGTTGCCATTTAAATCCTGACAGGACTTGTGCTGGCAGTGTTCTCATAAAATCAGCTACATGTGGGACGTATCTGCCACATGGATCAGAATGCTGAAGAAGGGCCTCTCGTCTCGTCCAGCCTCCATTGCAGCTTCTAAAGTAGCTTATTGCTTTTAAACGGTGATGGTCAGGTTGGGGTGATTGACTGTGCCTTACCTCAACTTGTGAAACGACCATGTTGGACATGTTTCACGTGTACCGGTATATCTAGCCACTGTGGAGACATATAAAGTGTTGGGATAGATTTTTTCCCACCAGCATCACCGCTCTTTTTCGTGGAGATGCACCGCTTTGCCTTTGCAAATTTATCACAGAGGTATCACCACCTTTTGTGGCAAACGCTCTCCTCCGTCCCCAGTGTTTGTGTGATCTCTTTCCAGGAGTTGTTGGCCATCTGAACATCTTTGTACTCCTTCCAGCGAGAACAAAGTTCTTTCTTCTCGTGGAGTATGAATTGGCCTTCATTCGCCTGATTATGGGTTTAGAATCCCTTCCCATGTAATTCCTTTTAGGCCTCAAGTTTGAGCATATCTTTGTGAGGAATGGAAAGTTTTACTTCTTTATTTTTTTCTTAAACCTAATAAAACAATTATAGGTAATTTTTCTTGCAATCAATGTTAAATTATGATCAGACAGGCCACAGACCAGGTCATATGATTTTGTGATTCGGTCAGGTTTATCTGATAATATCGATTAATGTTTGAGAGCTTCTTGTCAAGCAAGTAGGTCCATTGATTAACTGATGAAAATCAAATTTTAGAGTTAGATCTTTGAAATGTTTTCTGTGGAGGCTGTTCGTCCAAAACCAACACGCCACCTCCTCTTCCTACGGCTCTTATCTTTCCTGAAGTATTTATAACCAGGTAAATCAATCATAGTGGTGGTGATTTTATTATGTAGCCAAGTTTCACTTACACACAGGAAGAATAGAGCCTAAAAGCTAAGTTCTTATTTCATCACATTTGGGCATAAGGTTAATATTCAAATGTCCTCCAAAAACACCTCTGGGTTTCAGGGCTGGTATGGGATAGTCCTGTTTGTTTTATAATATATCAAAAGCAGTAGGTGGTTTGACATATTTTTCTCTCATTTTTTTTTTCCAACGGTGGAACTGATATTTGTGTCCAAAGTTATATTTTCATTGTTGTTTCAAAATCACAATGCATCATTTGTGTTCTTCATAGAATAATAGCCTCTGTTTTTGTGGAACCCGGAAGTGAATCATCTTGAGCATTTATGTGTAAAATGTGCTGGACAAATTCAAGCTTCTCTTGAATTTCACTTTGTGAAAGTATAAGTACCCTATAATCTTCTTTATTTTAATGTGAGGTACTATTATATATATTATTATTATTACATTGTATTATATTATATGATACAACAAGTTATGAGTAATTAGGACATAAGATGTGATTATCCTATGTGGTGCAGTCTCATCATTGTGCTTTATATCACATATATTATGTTCATGTGAACATTTTTCATGTTTGGTCAGCTTTAGAATTAAAATCTGCCAGTTAATGTTTTTTTGATTACGGGAGAAACCGGAGCACCCGGAGTAAACCCACACATGCAGACTGCACCCAGTTAGTCACTTGGTGACTACTTCCTTTTCATTTTTCTTTTCCCTCCAGGATTGTCGTCATCTCTTGGTCTCTTTCTAGATTTTCCTGGAGAAGTGTCCATGTTTTCGTCCTCTCTTGGTCTCTTTCTAGATTTTCCTGGAGAAGTGTCCATGTTTTCGTCCTCTCTTGGTCTCTTTCTAGATTCTCCTAGAGAAGTGTCCATTTTTTCCTCCTCTTGATGTTTGCCACCTGTTTTACTGGCCTTCCCAACATTGTCATCCATACTGCTCCTGCGGTGAGCGAAGCTTGGAGATTTCCTATTGCCTGATGAAGGTCCAGGCAAAGAGTCTTCCTCTGTAGGCTCTTGATCAAAACCTCCAGTCAGGTGTTGGGTTTTCCTTCTCTTTCTTACACGATGGCTCTCAGGAAAATCCTCCTTGCTGTCAGTAGAGTCAGAGCTGCTCTCTGCAAACTCATCCCCCCAGTTGGAATCTTCCCATTCTTCAACATGATCTTCGTCTCTAGATCGCTTTCTAGATTTTCCTAGAGGAGTGTCCATGTTTTTCTTTTCTTGATGTTTGCCACCTGTTTTACTGGCCTTCCCAACATTGTGGTCCATGCTGCTCCTGCGGTGAGCAAAGCCTGGAGATTTCCTATTGCCTGATGAAGGTCCAGGCAAAGAGTCTTCCTCTGTAGGCTCTTGCTCAAAACCTCCAGTCAGGTGTTGGCTTTTCCTTCTCTTTCTTACCTGATAACTCTCAGGAAAAGCCTCCTCGCTGTCAGTAGAGTCAGAGCTGCTCTCTGCAAACTCATCCCACCAGTTGAAATCTTCCCTTTCTTCTACATCATTTTCCTCTCTAGATCGCTTTCTAGATTTTTGTGGTTGGGCATCCTCCTCCCGAGCATTCTGACAGTTGTTTGGATTTTCAACATTGACAACATTATCGTTGTTCTGAATGCCCTGAGGGTCTGGATCTTCATTATCATCATCTGCCTGTACGTCTTCATCGTTATTTTCTGCACCAAACCATCTAATGGCAAATACTCTGAGTCTATTTACAACGTCAAGTAGCCACCGAAAGATGTTAGAGAGATCACGTGCTACTAACCGAAAGAAGCTTAAGTCACGAAACAACAGATAGACGTTAGGGAACTCATTCCACAAATCAGGGTTCCGATGAAAGTTCTCCCAGATGTTGTCATCATCATCGTCATCTTCTTCTTCGTCAGTGTCCTCATTGTTGTCTGGAAATTCAACAGCATCGACCTCAATGTCGACCTGGTCTCCTGCTGCTAAGTTCCATTCTGGCAGTAGATTGTTAGGGTTCCCTTCATTGTTCAGTTGGTCTTCCCTTCCATCCATTTTTCCTCAAAAATGTTTCTTTAATGTTTAAAAGAGGTAAAAATTCTAATTTCTTAGTTGTTTAAGTTCTGTTAGTGTGTGTAAAATATCACAGCCAACAATATTTTCTTGGCAAAACCTGCAAATGTCTCTTCTGGAGATTTCAATATGAGAGAATTCTCTGTGTGTGCGTCTGTTTGACTGGACAGTTGACTGAATGAGAAAAAAAATGACATTAAAGGCTTACAAGGTAAGGTCCTTTGGTGACATCACTGCTTAGTGACATCACAAGCCCCACCCTTCCCTTATAAGGTGATGCTCAGTAGAGGAGGTGTGACTTTATGCAAACAGTAAAGAGTCTAAAAAAGCTCAACCATACCATAATAACTGAAAGTAAAGTTTGAATTTCTACAGGCTGAAATAGTTAACATATGAAGAGCTCTAAGTTTTTTTTTTTTATAAATTTTGAATGATTTTAAGGATTCTCTATGTATGTCTGATGGGCACATTTTTTCAAAAACAGAATATTTTTAAAAGTACACTTTCCAAAATGATCAAAGGAACATTTTTAAATCATAATATGGTATGATGTCAGTCAGTTTGATTTGCAAACTGTAAATAAAGTTAACTTTTTTAAAAAGTTTATTTCATTCAAAATAAAACAGTCAAATAATAAAATATACATAACAAAAAATTAAATTCAAACGAAATGGAGCAGAATGAAATAAACATCTTATAATTTCTGCCCCTATTTAACAAAAAGAAATCATCTATATACATTCTTATAACTATGTTTTGGTAGTAATAATAATAACAAAATTAAAATTGCATTAACATATGAATTTCAACTTAAGTCAGTCTAGTCTACTTTTTGCTTTGACTGACTTAAGTTTTGCCAACTTTAAGTGTTACATTCTAAATAATTAAGAAAAACAATAAATACAACTAAAAGTTAATTGACTCAATATGTTTTTGCAACTAAGTTTTATTCAAAATTTTAAATTTAGCAGACTCAAAGAACAGTTGTTTCAACTTATTTTATTAAGTTTTGACATTATATTATGGTGGCTCAAGCTAAAATTTTAAATTCTGTCAACACAGAATCATATGAGGCAGCATCTCAGTTGGTTGAGTGGCCATCCGGTAACCAGAAGGTTGCTGGTTCAAAACCCAGCTTCAGCTGGGTTACTTTGTTGTTGTGTTCTTGGGCAAGATACTTAATAATAAGTTTTATATAGCACTTTTACCAACTACTCAAAGACGCTTTACAACAAGAAAGAAGGAAACAATAAAATAAATGAACAGGGTTTAAATGCTTGGTTAAACAGGTAAGTTCTCACCCGCCTTGTCTGCTGGTGGCCCGGTGGCGCCAGGTTGTGTTACGGTGACTCCAGCCTCTGACCATCTGCCCCGGGGTAACTGTGGCTACAATGTAGCTCACTGCCATCAGCATGTGAACTTGTGTGTGAGTGGGTGAATGACTGAATTGTGTAAAGCTTTGGGAGTCCTTGGACATAGAAAAGCGCTATACTATACAAGCATAGGCCATTTACCATATTATATTGTGTCATTGCATGTGGTCAGTTGCCTCAAAAGGTCTTATCAACTTATCAGTGTCATTTAAAGGTTCATGTCATGTTAATTAAAAAGAATTTACTTTAAAGTTCAGTTGTTCAGCTAAACTTTCTGAGTAACAAAAGCTGGTACTAATTTTAAAAAAAGAAGCAATGCTGTACATCTTAAAGATTTATTACCAAACCTCCAAAAATGGTGAAATGGGCATCAACTCCAAACATTGGTTGGAATAAACAAATATATCCAATTAAACCAGAACTTACCACATAAACAAGGCTACAAACATAACTATCTCAACAACCAATGAGTCATTTTTATTCACTTGCAAGTATGCATTAAATATTGCATGCCATCAACAATAATTATACTTTTTATGTCAGCAAACTTTGACCCTACCCCTGGTTTGTCGTGTTCAACAATGTCAGCCCAGTAAATGATCTAAAGAAAAGTGCTAATGTCAGTACAAAAATATAGTTAAACCATGACTGCATAACCGTTTGTTAAAAGGTTTTCTGTTTACAGGAACAATGACAGACGTCAAAACTTGAGGCGTTGCAAGTTAACAAAGAACTTTTCTTTTGTGTAAAAATGCACTGAACCCATTGGTACACACACACACGTATTGTATTTTTTATGACAGCACTGAGGTGAGAGAGACAGTATTTCCATTCATCTGTATGTTCTACATATAGAGGACACTGACAATAAAAGAATCTTGAAGGTGTACCCTAGTAAAGTGTTATTCCAAACTAGTGGAACAAATGGTTGCATCATACAGTATCAGGGATGTGTAAATGCTCAAATGGTTTGCCATACTCATAACTACCCCAGAAGCTCAAAGACCTCAGGGCTTCAGGAAAAGTGGGACGCCATGCCTTAGCAGACAATAAGTCAACTTCTGAGCAGCAGGAGACGTCGTTGTCAAGCTGTAATTGATGCTCAAGGTCACATGACAAGTTATTGAAATGTTGACATTTTTTGTTGAAAAGCTCACATCACTCCTATTTTGATGTCTCTGCACCTGTTAGGTTTAATTTTAAAATCCTGACTCTAACTTTCAGGGTCAAGCTCCTCTTTATGTTACCTGTCATAGCCTGCCCCCTTGTGTCCAGTCTGTGTTTTCATGTTGTCATCTTGTTTCCTCACAGCCACCTGCGTCTCGTTCGAGTGATCACCTCCCTCCTTATATTAGCGCCCCTGTCTTGTCGGTCTTCGTCAGATCCTCGTCGTTCCTTTCCTGTGTCAGAGCCATGTTTAATAAAGAAGTCTTTCATCTTCTTCCTGTTTGGTTCATCTGGGTCCAATCTCCAATATATGACACGACCTGAACCCTCAGGTCCACAAGGCAGAATCTTAGCAGTTCCAAAGACCTGATAGAAAAGTCCAGGTGATCGCTCTTTCCAGTCTGTTGAACCTTGACTTTGGAATGAACTTCCTTTAGTTGTATTGACAGATTGGACACTTTTAAAAAGCAGCAACAGATTCTATTATTTAAAACTGCTTTGTGATTTTTCCTGTAAAAAGTGGCACTATATATAAATAAACACCACTTACTTACTTGTTGGAGTATATCCACCACTGTTGCTGGCTTTTGCTTCAATAAATTGTATCTTATTTTATGATTAATAGTGTTGAATGCCCTTTTCAGGTCAATAACTCCATCATGATGTTGATCTGAAGCTATGTTGACTCTTCATTTAAATTTTGTTTTTCAATACAGTTTTCATGAAACAAATAGATGTTCGATTATCTTGGAGAACTGTGATAGTAAGGAGACTGATCTGTAGTTAGTAAAAGTATTAGTTACCTGGTGTATAATGGGATAACTGAGTTTGTCTGGGAATACTGGGCTACAGAAACAGGCCATAACAATCAAACAATATGATGGAACAAAACTGGATAAAAAACAGCTAATATTTAACAAAGTACTGTGTTGTAATTTAATCAGCGTTGCTCATTTTGAATAATGCACTTTTAAGATTGAGAGCCAGTGTTATAAATGCATTATTTATTCTAAAAAGCAAAAAAAGAGATCAGATTTTCACAGATGCAGTATAACAACCAGTATTCTGCCTGTATAGGTTGTTTATGTCTTTACAGTCCTGAGGTTGAAGCTCTACCAAATATCCACTGGAGCCAGTTGCAAAAATACAGCAGGGAAAAAAACACTTTAAAGGGATACTCCACCGCCAAGTTACTTTTTGTCTATTGCCATATTCCTCAGAGTTAGATAAGTGGGCAAAAACTATTTGTAAGCAGCCCAGCCATTTTACTGATCCGGCAGTACTCTTTTTGCTTTAGCTTAGCTCAAACACTGTAAGTGAATGGTACCAGATAGCATTGCCAGAAAAAACGTCCATAAAACTCACTAAATGGTGATAATAATTCGGCCTAGTGACCTCAGTAAACATATCGACTGCAAGGGAAAATAAAAAGTAACACAAAGGAATTACATGTACTCTTTTTAACTCGGGACTACTTTTATGACAAAGAGCAGCTGTAACCCTCCACTGAACGGCGCAGCTCCGGTGAACAGCGCAAGGACATGACGCACAGTTTGCAAACAACGTGTGTGAATACGTGTTTACGGAAGTAGGTGTCTTTGGGGCCGTGCGTCATGTCCTTGCGCCGTTCAGCAGAGCTACGCCGTTCAGCGGAGGGTTACAGCTGCTCTTTGTCATAAAAGTAGTCCCGAGTTAAAAATAGTACATGTAATTCCTTTTGTGTTTTTATTTTCCCTTGCAGTCGATATGTTTACTGAGGTCACTAGGCCAAATTATTATCACCATTTAGTGAGTTTTATGGACATTTTTTCTGGCAATGCTATCTGGTACCATTCACTTACAGTGTTTGAGCTAAGCTAAAGCAAAAAGAGTACTGCCGGATCAGGAAAACGGCTGGACTGCTTACAAATAGTATTCGCCAACTTATCAAACTCTGAGGAATATGGCAATAGACAAAAAATAACTTGGCGGTGGAGTATCCCTTTAGTTTCGGGTCTACTGAATTTCTTCTTGCCAATAGAAATTATTTTACTGTCAAAAATATGTTTCATCAAAGAACATATAACAACACTTTGGCTTTAAAGGAAACCCGTGAGATGAATTTATTCTTTGACAGTGACGGTGCAGCTGGTTTTAATGTTTCTGAAAGCGGCGCAGTCAAAGTCGACCAGGAGAGTCCGTTCTCCGCTCTTGTAGGGAACCATGATGAACTGGACACGGATTTTCCTGTTCTGCTGCAGATCTGGAAGGCTACAGGAAAGTAAAAACAAAACACTTCTATTACACTTTAGTTTGCGGTTAAAAGAAAACCTTTACATCAAAGTCTGTTTCTGATGTGCTCTTCGGTGTGAGCAACAGTTATCACCTAGTAAAACCTGGCATCAAGGCAGTGGAGCTGTAATTATTTCAATCGCAATGTAATCAACCAAAGTGTCTTTAAGGCATATTTTGCAACTTTTTCATATTTTAAAATCTTTCTGTTGATCCAGTCTGTGCTAATCTGACTCTTTACAGGTTAATGAAAAGTCCCTCAGCCCCATCTGCTGCTTGGATCCAGAATACCACGTTTGCAACTTCTGAGTCTCTGGTCCGGTGTCCTGAAGTCTCACAAAGTCACGTGTCTCACGAGGGTTAGGCTAACCCAATGTGGCTAGCTGTTATGCTAGCTCCGGAGTGTTTTTAGCTCATGATTCCTGATTTTTAAAAAATCTCTCCCTACTTGTTAACAACTTCTTTGAAGGAGTAAATAACTGCACCAGTAGAAAGTAATAAAGGCTGAGGAGACATTTCAACAGTTAGGTTTAGGTGCTTCTGAGCAGAAACAATGAGGTTAAAGTTTTTACGGCAGTGATTTAAAACGGACACCAGGGGGAGCCAAAACAAGCAAAACTGCATAGCATCTCTTTAAGTTCAGCTAAACCAGTTAATAGAACCTAATAACAAACATTAAAAAATAATATTAAAACATGGCATGAATAAAAATAAACCACTGGCTTGTGTAATTTACCATATGTTCAACTTTTTTTTTCTTTACGTGAAAATTGATGTTTACATTTCAGCAGAGGTGGGTAGTAACCAGCTATATTTACTTGAGTAACTTTTTGGGGAAAAAAGTACTTTTATGAGTAGTTTCTATTCACCGTACCTTTTACTTTTTCTTGAGTAATATATTTGTTAAGAATCGCTACTCCTACTTGAGTAAAATCTCTGAATCCTCTACCTACTGCGAGTAACTTAACAGAAAAACAAACATTTTAACATAAATACACCAGACATAACTACAGCTTATTAAAAAAGACCACCTGTTTCTGCATCAGCTTTGTGTTCCTACTCTCATTTTTCTATCTTTTTCTTCTTCTTAAAATTAGTTATGTTATTATGTATTTGTGTCAGTGTTTTTCATTTTAGCCTTTAGGATACTAGAATTTCCTGAAATCTTTTGTCAGTCTGATGACATAATTAAAAAATAACCAGACGGATGTTACTCCTCAAGTAGACGTTTTACCAAATACCTTTTTACTCTTCCTCTAGTACTTTTTTGGACAGCAACTTTTTACTTGAGTAAAAATATGTTGAAATAGTGCTACTCTTACTTAAGTACATTTTTGGGTACTCTGCCCACCTCTGCATTTCATGTAAAATGTATTTATATTCATTGTTAGATTAAGTATGTTTTTGTATTTGGTTTTAAGTTTTTGTTTTACTTTTACATTTCTCATAAATACTACTAACAGTTGGTCGACATGAAGCATTTTAAAAGTTGTTCACCTTTTTGTAAGTGGTCCAAAATATTTAACTTTTAAAAATTACTCCAAAAAAGGGTTTTAAATAAAGGCAACTGGACTTATTTGGTTCTTTGAAGACGTGAGCCAGTCTCCAAAGAACCAAATAAGTCCAGATGCCTTTATTTAAAACCCTTTTTTGGATTATCATGACCTGGATGACTGAGAACCTTCACCAGCATTTTAAAAATGACACACACATGCTGTACTCACGTGGTTTTATTCTCCCCAATGATAAGACCACTTCCTGAAAGAGTCAGGCTGCAGCTTCTCAGTGTCTCCTGAACTGGATTCATGAAAACCACTTCAGCATTCAGCTCGCGGTCCACCCTGCCTTCACCACAAACCTGAAACAAACATTTATTTAGAACATTTTCACATATATTTGGTTAAACTGACTTGATAGGACTATCAAAATCTTCTTTCTCTTCTTTCAGCAGCGCTTCAAGTTTTTTGAAATATAAAAATCTGAGAAGATAAAATTAGTTGTGCAACTTTTTATAATGCTGATAACTGTAATAATAATTGTGCACAAAGTTAGTGCTGCAAGTAGCAAAAAGAGCAGCTTCTATACTTTAGCATGAATAAACAAAAGTTATGCTGCAGATGAATATTTTTGCAAAAGCTGTTTGGCAAAGCTGAGGAATATCTTTAAATAAAGCTGCTGTAAGAGAGACAGAAGGATGTGTGAAGACAGAGAGTCATCAGAGGAAGCTGATTTTAAAGCCACAGAGAGTTTTTGTACTGACGGTGATGGAGACTGGTGGGTCCATGAGCTTAAGGCGGTTCTCAGCCAGGAAGATGTTCTCTTTGTTCTGTTGGTCAGTGATCCTGGCTGAAATGTTCAAGCTTTGACCCGTTATCATGTATTTATGGTAGGTCATGTAGGGGACCAGGATAGGGATGGACAGATCTGAAGAGGACAAAATAAACGAGATTTAAGTTGAGATTGGATTTAAACATGCAAAACATTTATAAAAACCTCCAGAAATCTACACTAAATCTGAGAAGTCTCCCAAAAATAAACAGCAACAGTTCTGCGTTAAAACAGAATCACCTTTCCCAGGCAGCAGCGTCTGCTCCATCACCTCAGTCTGGATGTTTCCAGCTGGTTGGCCCGTGTACCTCATGGCCTGGACGCTGATGTTGATGGACAGCAGCCTGGAAGCGCTGCTGTCGCTGCTCAGAATCAGCTTCTGTTTCACATCCTCACCGTTTACTGGTTTAGACACCTGCAGCATCACAGAATCAGGTGGAATGGGATTAAATGAAGGCCGTTTCTGGACAAAAACACCTCATTCAATGAAACTCAGTCAGATACAGTCTGATGATGTTTACAGCGTTCTCAGGTTTAAAAGAATAGGCTATTAATAAAATGTCTGCAGAACTTTGTGCGAGGTCCTTAGAGTAATTTATTTCTTAATCAGATGTTTTGGAGCTGAGCACTATAACTCACTGCTATAAATCGTACAACTAACATCACATCTATTTATTTGGCTTCACATTTCAAAATAAAAACAAGTAATGGTGCTTTAAAAAGTTTCAGTCACTTCTTTAAAATTCTGATTAAAGTCACCAACTCTCAGGCTGCTTATCAGCACACCTAAACCTAAATTCATGTTATGATTACTCAAAATTTCATATTACATAAAGGTTTTAGTGGCTCCTAAAAGAATGACCAATCAGTGATGTAAATATGAGGATAATTAACAGTGAGTTGGAACTAGGGGTGTGTATTGGCAAGAACCTGGCGATACGATATGTATCGCGATACAGGACAGACGATACGATATACTGCAAAAAATGTGATACTATGAGTAAGACTAGGGATGTACCGATACCATTTTTTTCAAAACCGATCCGATACCGATGCTTAAATCTGAGTACTCGCCGATACCGAGTACCGATACTTCTACCACACAAAAAAATGCAACAAATTGGAATACAGGTTTTATTTTTTCTTCTCTGCTTTTTACAACAAATGACTGAGTTAGATTAAAAAAAAATATATATGTATATATATATATATATATATATATATATATATATATATGTGTGTGTGTATATATATGTATTAAAAAATGATCACAAAACTAAAATATAAGGTGAAAAATAACCATTTTCTGTGATTTCACAGTGAAATTATTGCAGTTTTCCACATTTTAACCAAATAAAATGAACTATTTGGCACCATCTCCAGCTCTCAACCCACACTGTTCCTCTTTAGCTCAATAGCTCCCCCTAGTGTTCAATATAGGAAACTACAACAGAAATCACAAGTCACAGACAGTGAAGCCACTGGTATTGGTTCCTGGTATCGGGTAACTTTAACAGATACCGATACTGGTATCGGGCCGATGCCGATACCAGTATTGGTATCGGTGCATCCCTAAGTAAGACCATATATTATGATTTTTAAAACATAATTAAAGAGTAGAAAAACTGTCACAGCATTCTAAAACTTCAACCTCTTCATAACACATCCAGTTTTATTACTGGATCTAGTTGATCCACTGGAACGAAGAAGGTGAAAACAGCCACCAACTAGTGGTCATAATTTTAATTTTACTACAAAAATTACTGTCATCATTAATGGATCCATTAAGCATTTTTAAATAAAATAAAAATTGATAATTTGCTTTAAATTTTGATACAGCAAAATATCGCGATACAGATAGCACGATATCGATATCATGATATATTGCATCGAGCTATTTTCTTTCACTCTTAACTGGAACTATGTGTTAGTTGAAAATCTTGAAATGTGAAGATCACGACAACCTTAAAATCACCATGTGCAGAAAGATACCTGCAGAAATCCCTCAGGGCTAATTTAGTTTAAAACGTTTGAACTGGTCAAGTGTTCCTCACATTCTAGATTAGTGAACAAAGATGCAATAGAACCAAACTTCTGAAACAAGAACCGTGACTCCTATTTTCAGTGTCGATGCCTTTTTAGTTGAAGTTTAGCTCTCTGGCTTTGAGATCCAACTAAATTTACAGATGTTGTTTGAGGCTATATGGTTTAAAACCACCTGAAGGTTTAATCAGAAGACTAACTGAGACCAGCAGCTGCACACTCGCCTCTTCAAATCGAATAATCAGCTGTGGTGACGGCGCTGAGGGTTTTTCGCTTGTTTGTTCGGTCTTCATAGGGTCCGCCATGTTCCTCTCTGCTGTTCCGTTCACTACTTTCTCACCACTGCCACTAACGTCTCCTTCTTCCCTTAATTCATCCTGTAATCTCTCCAGGGCGTACTTGAAGACGGCTCTTTCCTGTTCTGTTCCTGTAAGGGTGGTAATTAGATTGATTAAAGAAGTCAGGCGAACAAACACGTTTTATCACAGATCACTCAATGTGCTGAGACAAGTCACTGACTAAGAGCTGCACAGGTAACATTAATCAGGTAATGAGAATCTAATATTTTGTCAGCTCTATTGAACTAAACAGTGGATTTAAACGAGCTGATTTGAAGGTAGTAAAGTAAAAAAGGTCTTAAAGTTTTGAGTCCACCTTCTCTGGGCTTGTAGGTGTCGGTGATGTTCACCCTCGTGTTGGAGCCGACAGACTTGGTGGAGATGTTCTGTCCGACTGTCGAGTTGTCAGAGGAGATGTTCTCTTTGGTGCCGTCACGTTTTACCTGGCAGAAAACGCAGAATGGGAGACAAACAATTCTGTTAAAGTGCCCATGACTCCATATTTAAATCACTTTATATTAAACAGGTGTAATCTTTGACGCCTCTAGATTAGCATTGCACCATTATAACTCAAAATACGCTGTCATTATTTCCTAACGAGCAACTCAGAGATCAGAAGAAAGCGCCGCCTTCCGGTTCTGCTGGGTTTCTCCTTATTTGGCAGCCTGACACTTCTGCTGCAGTAGGGGCAGTGCCCAGTAGGGGGCAGTGCCGTTGCGTGAAACAGAAACTAAACGCTCTCTAAAAGAAAAGAGAAACACGAGAGGATAACTCTGTCTGTGCTACACGGTCTGTGGGCAGCAGCACTGGCGTTCTCCTCGCTCCAGGTGTCGTGAACGTGCATGTGGGCGGAGAATGAGACCATATAAGCAAGTCTGGATCACTATGACCTCATAGTGAAACCTACTGGCGGAGGAGGTCTGAAATCTTGAAGAGCTTCTCACTGGCTGTACTAGGAGACAGATGGACGCCGTTTGTTGCTCTTTCTGGCAGGTTTAAGGTGAGAACTCAACGTTGCAACATGATAGATAAGTCAGAAAACACGGAAAACCATGACATGGGCACTTTAAGTGAAAAACTAACACCAATAGACATTCCTCCTCATCTGTTCACTCCAGCTCCAGTTACCAACTCATCTCAAAGCTCTGAACAAACCCAGATGATTTCAGGTCCAGATTCAGGACAACTGACTGCAGTAAACGTGATTCAGATGGAATAGAGTTTGATTATTTATAAAATGCCAATTAATCAGTGTCCCATTATAAGGGCACCACCTGATTGGACTGAAACATCACTTCAGTGTAATTTCTTATTCTAAAGAAGCACAGTAGGGAAGAAACAACTCCCTTTTAACAAGAAGAAACTCCATCAGAAGCAGGCTCAGAGTGGGCGGAGCCTCCTGCCTCGGCCCACTGGGGTCTGAGACGACAGGAAATAGAAACACAAAAGGACCGGACCAGTCATCGATTATAAAACAGAACAAAGTCAGTGGCAGCAGGAACAGGAACTACAGACATGGAGAGTAGACAGAGTAACGCCAGCAGAGAGAGGAGATGAGGTCAGTTTGTCCTCCAGTCTGAGTCTAGAGCAGCAGAACTAAAGAGATGAGTCAGGATAACTCAACGATGGGATTTATCCCTAAACCTTGTCATAAAAGTAGACAAGGTGTCTGCCTCACAGATGAGAGGAGCCTGGGAACTGAAACAACACGCCGTGAAAGTTTGTTCTGTGAAAGTGATCCTGGTGTGTTCACTAACCAGCCAGTAAATGCAGTCAGCATTGACCTCAGCAAAGACAAACGGGACGTCATATTTCAGGTTAGTATCTCCACTCAGGATGGCAGCGACTGGGGCCGGACCACAGCAGAACATTCCTGCAGACATTAAACACATCACTGACTCCCTCTTCATCCTGACTGCTGCAAGACGTGGGACATTTACTATAAATCACAGGGTCACCAAGGTGTTTCTTATAATGAATCAAACAGGAGATTATATCAGGTACTGTCGCGAGGCTGGATGTAGGCATGGGCAAGGGGGGGCATTGCCCCCCCAAATTCCATGACTGCCCCCCCAAACGCGACTGCATGCAGAAATATTTCAGTGAAAAATGGTCAGAGTGAGCGCGCTCTTCCATTTGTCCTCATTCAAAGTAGCTACTGATGAATGACACAGAAAGAAAAACAAAAAACAAAACAAAAACCACAAAAAAGAACAAAAAACAAAACAAAAAACACAAAAAAGAACAAAAAACAAAGGAAAAACCGCAAAAAAGAACAAAATACAAAGCAAAAACCACAAAAAAGAACAAAAAACAAAGCAAAAACCACAAAAAAGAACAAAAAACAAAGCAAAAACCACAAAAAAGAACAAAAAAACAAAAAAAACACAAAGAACAAAACAAAAACCACAAAAAAGAACAAAAAACAAAACAAAAACCACAAAAAAGAACAAAAAACAAAACAAAAAACAAAACAAAAAACACAAAAATGGACAAAAAACACAAAGAACAAAAAACTAAACAAAAAACACAAAAGAACAAAAAACAAAACAAAAAACACAAAAAAGATAAAAAAACAAAACAAAAAAAAAACAAAAAACAAAAAAAACACAAAAAAAAAAAAACAAAAAAA
>SSNR01000159.1:487344-502019 GCA_006937965.1 Callopanchax toddi
TATAACAAGATATCTTAANATCCGTTTTGAGTGCAGATTGTTCTAAAATTGATTTTAAAAACGGATTCAGTAAATGTTAGAGGTGTAACTTCATTACTGCTAAATTAAAACAAACTAGCTGACTTGATTAAAATGTGTGTATTGCTATCATGTTTTGGGAGGTCACATTAATCACTAAATAAGGCATTTCATGTATGAAATGTAAATCTTGTTCCTGATCCCTCCTCTGCTCAAGCCCTCAAGCAGCTGGACCTCGTCACCTAATCAGCCTGATGGGAGCTGGTGATTGGCTCCCATAAAGTTTAAAAGGACTTCCTGTTTGTCCTGCAGTTAAAGAAGCAGCTTTAGGTGTCGGTGCTGGCTCGCTACATAAGAACATTTTTCATCATTACTTGAAATACATATCCAAAACTAATACATGAAGTGTGTTTATTCAACTTAAAATTTTGAGTTTCAGTTACTTAAAAATATTTATCCAAAGCTACTAAATAAAGTGTGTTTATTTAACTTTTATTTTTGAGTTTATTTACTTAAAATATTTGACGTAATCAGTTTCACCAAAAAAATGTGAGTTCAATTAACTGATCAGGTTTTACAGTGTAGTTTTGACAATGTAAAATTTTTTAATTGGGGTAAAAATATAAAAGTTCTAAAAGAAGTTAAATCTACGGTAACTTAAAATCGTGTTGGTATAACAAGACGACAAGAACGGGAGAGCATATGGTAATGTGAAGACAACTTATTATGTTTTTTCATTTACCTCAAATTTTTAAGTTGAGACAGTGTGTTTGGTTTTACAGTGTAGGCATCCTTCCCACCTGTTTGACTTTATAACTTATAGATTTCTTCATCATTACTTGTTACAATTCCTCGTCCATCCTGTACTTCTCAAGCATTTTCTTTCCGTATTGTTTTGAGAAATTGCAAATGTTTGTACTCTGTTTTAAAGCGGCACTCTGGAGCATTTTTCTCTGTATCAAAGTTTTCTAAATGTTCTAAATGATATTTCAGGTCTAAACTATGATCTATGGGTTGAGTTCCACAACATCTGTCATTCTGATGAAGACCCTCCTTCCTCCTAGAGACCCCTTTCCATTATTTCTTGCCGCCGACATTTTTCAGCCAATGAAATTCAAATTTCTGCATTCTCTCAACATGCACGCGCATCGACCCAACCTGTACCAGTAGGGGGCGCTGTCGTACAGGACGCTCCGTGCGTTTCTCTGCCGTCTCAGCCGTTCACTGAGGACTCACGGCTCATTTCTACTAAAAACCTACCCATTCTCCAGCTAAAGATGGATTTATTTTTATTTTTAAACCTTTCACCTCACAGAATGGCAAGGCTTGACAGGGTTACGCGTTTATTTTGGTCAGAAAGTTCATCCAGGGCCGAGTCAAGTTCAGCTTCAGAGTCCAGCAGCAGCTCTCTGCTAACAGAGCTAATATCAGAAGCAGCAGGGACAGAGAGGGCTCATCAGACCCTCGTAGTATTGTTGGAATAAGATTGTGAACTGTGAGTGATTAAACCCTACACACTGAGCTGTACAGTTCATGTCCGAAGTATATGCGCCGCGCGCACACGCGACCGGACGCGCGTGTCGAGATGTTTTGAGGAGGAGCCTTTGGACGCTAGATTAAAAAACTGCTCTCCTGATGAAATCCTCCGGAGTGCCGCTTTAACTCTTCACTCATACCCTTCCATAAATCCACTCCACAAATTGATATGCTCATACACTGAAAAAAGAGAATAGTTGAACCAACTTAACTGAATTGCTTCAATTGGTAACAAGCAATTGAATTAAGTTCATCCAACTTAAATTACTAGGTACAAATGTATTAATTTAAGTTGGATAAACTTAATTCAATTGCTTGTTACCAACTGAAGCAATTCAATTAAGTTGATTCAACCTTTTCTTTTTACAGTGTACACCTCTGAGTAGTACACTGTAAAAAGAAATAGTCGATCCAACTTAGAAAATTGCTTCAATTGGTAACAAGCAATTGAATTAGGTTTATCCTACTTAAATTTATGAACTTAATTTAAAACAAACTTAAAAAATTTAACTTGCATAAACTTAATTCAGTTGCTTGTTACCAGTTGAAGCAAGTTTTAAAAGTTGAACCCATATTTAATTTTTAGTGTACGAACAATTTTTTAAATTTTTTAATTAAGTTGACCTCTTAAATTGTACCCCTCTAATCTATCACTGAACATTTTTTTGGATGTTAATTGAACATGATTCTGTTTTAATTAGGGTGATGCTGTTTTATGCAGTCATAAAACAATGCAGTAATAAATAGTGAGCAACAGAATGTTAATAAACTGGTTGTTAGGCACATATTTTGTTGCATGTTTTTCTTTTTCCACATTGCCTCCAGACTACGATCCAACAAATCAGATTATTCAGATCAGAATCCATGAATCAACTTTACAATTTTTTTACAAATCAATAAGAGAAACATCTCAGGATGCATTATCCTATGTCACCTTTGTGCATTATAATAAAAACATTCAAAATGTGTAATATAAATAAATCAGATTAAAGGAGGTTATGTGATTCCTTTAAAACTTTGATCCTTTGGATGCAATGTCCTCTTTTATTAGATTGAAATAAAACAAACAAGTTTGAGCCCATTCAATAACGGGTTCTGTGGTAATAAAAGCATTAATAATCATCTGTTGAACAGGTTTCTGAGGTGACTGGAACCAGGTGATCTCAGAAAACCCTGCTAAAACATTTGATCAGAGCTGTTCTCTGGAGTTTTTACTAAAAAAATCATTTTAACAGAGTTTACATCCGTTTAGAGTGAAATGGTTGAGGAGGTTTTACCTGAGTTTGACCTGCTGTAGCCATTGGACCAGTCCAGTGTCATCGTCTCTCTCTGTGTGTCTCCAGGCGCTCTGCAGCTCACAGACTGATGACTTCTGGATTTTAAAACACTTGTCACACCCAATCACATTTCATTCACTCCCTGAAGAAATGCATGTTGCAACTCTGATCACAAATTCCACGGCAGGAACCAGCTGCCACATATTTGTGACATCTGTGGTCAAAACTTGGCTGCTGGCTCATGGATCACTGACACCTTCAGTTCTAACAGTCAAATATCAGTGCAGGTTTTTAATCAGGTCGCTTCCTTTTACTCCCACCAGGCTGTTAGTTTGACCCTTAAACCATTTGACCTGCAGGTCAACCATCTGGTAGAGCAGAGTTTAAACTCTTTTACTGGAGCAGGCTCTGAACTTTACTGGAAAAATGAGCAGGGACAAGACACTTGAGGTTTGAAAGAGGAGTAAAAGAAGCCAGCTTTGCTCAAAGAGAAAACCCAACATTAGACAAAGGAGGAGGTTTGAAGTTTAAAATGTTTAGAAACCGGAACGCATCTTGATCAGGGTTTAATACGGTTCCGTTGTTAGAACTGGTGCCTCATCCATCGGCTACATGGGATAAGATTAGTGCCAAAAGGATCAACCAAAATAAATCCAAATAAAGCAACCAAGGAAAAAAATATTCAGAAGCAAATGTATGAAATTCAAAATAACTCTAAAAACAAAATAAACTATTTCATAAGTAGATATTTATTTTTTCTTAACCAAAAACTTATTTTTACTTCTCAACAATTCACATTTTATTCCTCTGACACGTCGTTTTGGTTCTCACTTAATTCTGCTTCATTAGACCATTTAGGCTTTTATTCTGAAGGGCAGGTTTTGATCGTGCTGTTCCTCAATTTTGCTTCTGCTCCAAGTTTTTGCTTGGTCTGAATGAAGCAGAATTAAGTGAGAACCAAAGAAATAAAATATGAGTTGTTAAGAAGTAAAAATAAGTTTTGGTTAAGAAAAATTAATATTTACTTATGAAATATTTGATTTTTTGCTTTTGAATTTCACACTTTTGATTCTGAAATGTCCCTTTTTGTTGCTTTATTTTGATATATTTTGTGTGTAACTGTATTTTTTGGTTGATCCTTTTGGCACTAATCTTATCCCATCGTCTCTCTGTAGATTAAGGTCCTCTCTAATGATGAAGAAACAGTTGAAGGAGATCTTAAAGGCTCTGCAGCACATAGTGACAGGTGACTTTATACAAGTTTAAACAGTTTGTGAGTGAGTGTGTGCATAAATAATGGGTCATCTGTGAAGCTGCTTTGCTGCCTTGAAGAGCTCTATATAAATCTAATCAAAAATTATGATTACCTTGAAACCTCATCTCTGTTAAAGACCTGAGAAAACTTTTAAAAGTGCTTTAGTTTAAGTTCATCTTGCTTAAATCAGGTTTAACTGTAGTCACTTCCTGGCCCTGTTTGATTTTACTGTCACTTCTTAGTTTAGCGTAGGTGAAACTTTAGATCCAGGTTTCAACCATTTTAGAAGTTTTAGCAGATTCTTTGCCAAATTCTACTTTTTATTAAGATTTTCAATCTGTCTATCACTGATTTAGCTGTATTTACACATTTCAGTTTAGATTAAGCTTTTACCCTGTTCTTTGGCTTTTTTTCCACAGGTTTAAGCAATCCATTCAGCTAAATTACTCATTTTCTGCTGTTTTCTACAATGATATCTCAACAATTCAGAAATTTTCTACAATTTAAATCAAATTCCACAATTTTCAGCCAATTTCAACTATTTATACATCAAAACTTTCAGCTCATTCAGGACATTCCGGCCATGACTTTTTGTACAAATATTCATAGTACTTTTTGAAATATTCAAGTATTTGTACTCATTTTTTACCATTGACTTCAATCCATTTCTGCAAATTCTTACACCTTTTCTGCAAACACTACAACTTCTGCAATTCTTATGCTGTTTACGCAATTTTGGTCTTAAACAATTCTGCTACTTATGCTCTTTCTGCTAATGACTTTAGGCAATTATACAATTTATGCTTTTTGAAATATTATGCAATTTCCAACCCTTGCACTCTCATTGACACCAATGCAAACCCTTCAAATTTCTTCAACAATTTTAAGCTTCATTAAACTTAAGCAATTAAAAATTTTCAGCTAATGTTTAGAGTTAGGCTAATTTTCAGATCATTTCAGCTATATTCAGCTTTTGTTTTGCAAATTCAGCTGTCTCATTCAGCATTAATGCATTCAAACTTTGCATTTTTGCAAGAAATGCAACCTTTCTAGTTTTACTTTTGTATTTTCTACTGAAGAAAAATGTCCAGAAAGCAACACAACTCCTAACTCTGCTCTTTACTAAATGTTAAATACCTCCTTCTTTCTTTAATTTATGAAACAATACACAAGATGACAAGCAAGATAATAATCTTTATTTAACAAACAGAAAATACAAGGCAGCTATTTCCTCAAATGCTGTAAAAAAAAAACAAAACTTGTAACTAAAGTTTTCTTTTAAAACGTTGCCAAGAGCAAACTGAAAGTGTCCATGAAGAGCAAACAATCCACAAAGTGTAAGAAAGCAGTAATTACAGCTAAGTGTCTGGTTTTATCAGCTTCTTTCATATTTTAGGAGCAGTTTAGGTCAGTATGAATATTATGAAGCACTTATCACTCAGCAACAGACTGCTGGGTGTAGATCTAATCAGCATCTTTACTGCTGCGCTGAACACAAGGAAAATGACTGAATTATAGTTTGTTTATTCACCTCGTCTTTTAATCCTCGTGGACCAAATGGTAAGAGATTTTTGTCTTAACTGGCACACACACACACACACACACGAAACATTAGCTGTCCTGGGTAATAAGATCTTTGGCTTTCTGTTGGTTGTGGTCAACAACTCCATCTAAGAACTGAACCCAGGTCAGCTCTGACTCTCCACACACATGGCCGGACCTGGTGGGATGGACACAATTAACATTAGTTAAAAAAGAAAAGACATCTAAATAAATCAGGTTTATAATTTATTTACAATATGCATGTTCGAAGAAATCTAAACGTTTTTCTTTAAAAACCTAAAACTGCCAAATGAACAGACTTGATGCAACATAAACCTAAAGACTGCTGTTTATTAAAGGCAGTGTCTGTTGGCAGACAGTTAGCTAAAGAAGTTAGAAGTTTCACAGAAAGTGAAAGAAATGGTTGGTGGCAAAATGACAAGTAAAATAAGTCATTATTAGGACACTTTAATCGAAATGTGCTGGGCAAAAAAAATGATCAGAATTATTTAACAGGTGGAAAAATGACAAGAATTACAAAGATCAATGTTAAATTCAATAAAAGCCTGTGTGTGTGTGTGTGCGTGTGTGTGTGTGAGACACACCGATCAGAGACTCACAGGAAAGATACGTTGCGCATTTAGCCATCAGTTGTGTCCGATACACACTGAAGCTACCGGTGCAGTCGGATCTGACAGGTCGTGACCAAACCACCAGTTCAGAATCTCTCCATCCCTACTACAAACGCTGGCCGTCTCAAACTGAGCATTTTCAGTTTTCTCCTTCTTCTTCGTGTGGTTTATTAGCGGTAGCACCACCGGCTTTCGGCTATCGGAGGCCGTCAGAAAGGCGGACAACTTCAGATTTCGGAGTTTTACTCAACGTATTTTATGGCCAACACATCTCAGGAATAAACAAGGTCAAATTTAAGACTCGACTTCATTAAATTTTAGACATTGAACGAAAATTTGGATGTTTTTTAGGCATAAAACTTAGGGTCATGAATTTTAGTCTTTTTAGACTCCGCGGGAACCCTGGTGTGTGTGTGTGTGTGTGCGCATGTGAAGGAAGGTGAGGGACAGCAGAGACGGGAGGAGACGTGTTTCGGTGCAGCTTCAGGCTCCCTGAGACACGGGTTTATTAAAGACTGTAGCTGGAGAAGCAGAACGAGATGAAAAAAATGTTATTAGACGTTTGACAAAGACGCTGATTTAGGTGAAACGGCACAAAATCAGAACACTGTTAACTCCACGCTGCAGTTAGAAGCTACATTGGGTCACTTCCTGTGAAAAAAGTTTAACTGCCAACAGAAAGTTGTTTACAGCTCTGACTACAGAACTATGTGCCCGCAGTAAAAGGAAACTATTTTACCTGAAAACACCCTTTTAGGCGTAATGGTTTTTTTTTTTTAACATTTGAACGGTGACTCAGTAACTGAGCTGCATTTTGCACCTAAAGCTAAATAAAAAAAAATCTGAATAGCTTGTCTCTGGATCAGTCCAACGAATTATCTCCAGACTTTACTCACACATTCCAAAAACTTCTTTAAAGGGAACCCCGATTGATTGAAGAGACTTAAAACCTTCATGTTGCTGTCATAAGTCAACATGTGGCAGAAAAACAAGCCAAATGTTTTCCCTTGAAGTAAAATTTAAAGAAAAGTGATTTAGCAGGAGGCAGCCATTGTTATTTACTTCCCAAAGCGTCCTGGGTAGTGATGTCACATGGTTGCATCCATATGATGTCCATGGTTGCATTGCTTGTTCACGCAGCTGCTTACAGCAATTATTAATTATTAACAACAGTTGAAGTCAAAGGACGCAGCCCCCGTAAAAATAATAATGCTGTTAAAATGTTACACACAAACTCATCCCAGCTGCAAGAAGCTACCGATGTTTGTTTCCTCTTTTTCCTCCTCCTCCTCCTCCTCCGACAGCAGCGGCGATCTATTTACTCACACCGTGACAGACAGAACGGCAACGGCCAGCGGTCTTCAGAAAATAATAAATGTATCTAAATAATAACCACGGGGAAACGATCTGAGACTGGTTTTTTCCAGTTTAGTCATGTTTACGGTCAGTGTTACACTACGGTACAGCTGCTGTAACAACCAGTCAGAACCGGTCCAGCGTTGTTCTGTCTTCAGCTAACTATGAAACGACAAATTCAAAATAAAAACAAAAATACAAATTAAAAGCCCCTTCAGTGAACGTCGCTTCCATAAAACAAACCACCGCCGCAGTTTGAAGTCTTTTTGAGTGATTGAAGCCGCTTTCATAAGACACGCCGTGCTGGCAAATCAGCGTAATACTGCCGCCACCATGTGTCTTATGGTCACCATGGCGCCGTGGCGGCATGGCGATGCGGGAATTTTGCGGCATTCGTGCCGCCACGCTATAACCGCAACGTCGGACTTGTGAATGAAGATTACGCCTTGGCGCAACAGAGGGAAGTGTCACTAATAATGTGGCAAAACTGAGCCGACCCCCGACCAGAGAAATCATGTAAACATGGGAAAGCCATTGCGCATTTATAAACACTCAGCGGAGACAGCAAACTGGAGCGACACCGAGACCCGGGAGCTTCTGGCTGAAGCAGAAGTTGCCCGTCTGTTTATACGAGCACTTCCGTCCCTGCGTGTCGACAGCGCGAAGACCGCCCCCATACCTCCTTTATACCACCACCGAGAAATCTGTTGTGAAACGCACATGATTGCGCAACATTACCGGCACGGTCCGACCACTTAAGAACGACCAAAGGCTCCCAGATGCCGGCTCAGGTTCGCGGCAAATGGCCGGCATTGTTTTATGAAAGCAGCTTTAGTTACCGAGCTGCAGCTGCTAACTGCTAGCTGTGTTAGACTAGCGCCCCCAGCAGAAAGCTAACACTTACAGATCGCTTACTTTGATTCCACTGATCCGCTGTCCGTCTCCTCCGTTTTTTAAACTGTGTCTGATGGGTCATTATCCACAACCACGATGATGGGTAAGCATGTTATTTACAGTTCTCCATGAAAGCCTGTAGCGAGAGCAGCTGTCGTCTTTAGGAAGCTCACATATCTTCCCATGGTTTTCTCCTTTTCTTCTCGTGAGGAAAGTTGTGGATATACTGATATATGTTCCTCTGTTGCCTTTCGACTGGAAATCACAACCAAAAACTTCACAGTTTGGCGTTGTAATCCATCTCTGTATCAGAAACTACGCTCCGTAAGCACCACTATACTCCCATTATGCCTTGCGCGCTCAAAAACATGGCTGCGCCCAGTCGTCAAAAATAGTGCTAAAAATATTAAAATGATGTAAATAAACAAAACATGTGTGGTGTTTTAACTATGTACTTTGCAACATATTTAGAGCAAAATGTCTCTTCAATCGGAGTTTCCTTTAAATTAATATCAGCCTTCATCATGACTGATGAATTCAAAGAAAACATTCTCACCACTATCTCTAACTCAAACGTCTCAGGATACTGCTTTCACTGGTTTTTGGCCACTTTAACATCTCATCTACCTTCAGGTTAACATTCAGGCTCTTTTCATGACAAAAGGCGTCTGACTCCTATTTACTGAAAAATGTGGCTCTATGATAAGAACTGTATTTTCTCTGGAAACGCCTTAGATGACAATCAAACAAGAGGAAAACCTTTTTCAGGTTTGAATGGCTCGGTGACTACGCCTCCTGTAAAAACGGTCACTCAGAACTTTGTTTTTCCCAAAACATTCCATCACCTCCACCTCACTCAACCAGACTCTTGATCTTTTTCAGTGATTGTATTGACAGAGATAACCTGTCACTGATTTTAATCAACGCTGTGACTATAGATAACAATCAGACCTGACTCACTTTCACTGCAGCATCATGCTCACACACCTGTACAACTGCATTACAAAAACCATTTCTCAAAACTTTTCCCACACGCCCAAAAACTTAAAGTTCCAGCAGGTTTTTATGAGCGATGAATAAGAAACTTTCTCAGCACCCTCCCATGACTTTTAAACGTTTTGGAATCCAATTATTTCTCAACCTTTCTGGAACACACCCACCAGCATTCAGACAGCTGTGTTTTATCATGAGTAAGACTCTCAGCATCATCTCCTCATCAACGGTTTAAAAACATCAACAAGAAGATCGAACTTACCTGATGATCTCCAGAAGTTTCTTTAGAAGCGCTGCCAATTTAGACACCTAGACAGGAAAAACATTATGTCTACATTGTTGTGCATCTTTAAAAGATTAGAAAAACACAGCATATTCAGAAAGTACTCAGGTGAAATGATTTCTACCTTTTAAAAACAGCTGTTTGTATCACTGTCCAAATGACGGCCTTCCTAACGGAGACCTGGAGAATTTCTTCAGTTTTGAGACTTCGTTTTTGTCCTGACACGCACTCTAAACCGTGAAATCTTCACCGAAACTTTCTAAATTAATCAACTCTGTTTCAACACTTTATCACAAGAACAACAATCTGACTACAATCAGCCACTTAGGACCGGAAACGTCCACGTCCGCTGAACCAGCGATCAGTGACAGGATTCAAAACGACGAGAGACGCTCTGTTTTCACTGAATTTTACCGATGTGATGATCCTAGACCAGGACACAATCAGACTGGGATCAATTCAAATCTGACTCAGTGTTTCTGGGTGTTAAGACTTTCATAGAAAGGAAATTACCGACTTAGGACTCAGATGAGATACTTATCTAACTTAATCAGGGCTCTAGACTAACTTTTTGCACCGGTGCGCCAAAATTTTTTTTCTTATGCGCACCGGCACAAAAGTTAGGTGCACCCAAATTTACAGTTTTATAGGTTCACTTTAAAAAAAAATCTCTGCCAATACAATTAATATTAACTCCTAAATGACTAATTAACAAGCTTGTGAACATAAAGTTCTTTATTTGAAGCTGAATCGTATCAGATGGGTAACCTACTGAAAAAGTAAAGAGCTTCAATCAGCTGAAACTGAAAATTAAAACATTTTAGGATCAGTTCAAATGTTTTAACTTCATGTTTCTCATGAACGTCTCAACCTGAACGTTTCATAGCTAAATGTCTGATGGACGATCCTCCATTATAGACTCCTGTCCCTCTGATGGACTCCTGTAGTTTGGTCTCTATATCTTTGGTCTTGTCTAGATGTTTAATATTGTAGGAAAATATTACAATGTACAAAGCTAATAAAATATCTGACCAATAAACATTTAGAAAATGTTTTAGAGTCAATTGTTCTAATTTAAAAGGAACTGAAGTCTTTAAGATCCTGATTTAGAACCAATAAAAGGAATTGAGTATTTCTGTAAATGGTGTAAAATCATAAAAAGAACTGACTAGGTCATTAAATATATTTTTAAATGTTTAAAATCAAAGGTATGAGGTCATTATGAAAATATAAATGAAGATGGCGTCTGAGACTAAATGTAAAAGTCAGAACAGGAATGTGGTGGAAACTGATTTCATGTTCTTTTGTAAAAACGAGGCAGAAAATAAGATATTTTTCCTCTCAGCTCCTTTTCATTCATATTTATTTTGTGTGTGCATTCTGTTTGCTCTTGTTTTGAATGAAATAATAAAAAGTTAGTTGATCATCGTCTCGTCTGATGATCATTTTGCTGCCTGATGCTGAAAGGCAGCAGGTGGAGGAGACACCAGTGGTCAGTGTGTTAATCACAGCATGATAAACCCTTTATAGATTTATGGCTTCATAGATTGGGGGAGGGTTGGCGGTCGGACCGAGAGCCGCACATCTGACCCGCATGCTACCGTCTCCTCCTGAGCTGTAGCTCTTTAATTAAATCCACGTTGTCAGCGCGGCATCGTCCTCGTTATTACGCGCTGAGATTCGACTACAGCTGACTGATGTTTTAGTGTCTGGAGCGAGTCGCTGCTAGAAACAGTTTAGCAGCGTATTTCTCCCCCGCCCCGCTCCGTCTGGACCGCTGAATCGCTCAGCGACGGCGTCGGGGTGACCCATTAAAATGTATATTTTCGTACTTCTGGTTTAATGCGTTTCAGTGGTTGAACCACGGGGAGTCATTCCGCCTATAGAATTTCCTCAGATTTCCTATTTTTTCCCTGAACCGCACTGGTTCCTGGGCTGTATCATGAGTCCTGAGCGCTTCTGGAGCGGGTCTCTGATGAAGCAGCGCTTCTGCTCGCTTGACGACCCGATGGGTTGGACCCATTCATACATTTTGATGTGTCCCTTTAAGATTTGTATTTCGGAGTATCTCTGGTCTAATGCATGAAGCACAAGGAGACTTTTATTCCTTCAAACAGCTGGTCGCACTAAGGCGACCTGAGATATGTTTTAGTCGCACCTTTTAGAAATTTGGTCGCCGTCTAGAGCCCTGTGAATGTTTTAGGAGGACAAAACCTCTTGAGATGAGACATCTCGTTTTTCAGAGGGTCAAACAAATGTAAAGAGATATATTCTATAAATGAATTTATATATAAATAATTATATATTTAAGGAATGTGCTTAAATATTTAGCTGCATGATAATGCTCAAAACACCAGCTTAAAATTGGTTTTGCAAAAGTAATCAGAGTAGTTTAAGCTTCCTAATCCCGACTGTTCTTTAGACTGTGATGTTGATGAAGCCTGGGTCTGGTCTTACGTTGTCCTCCACTCCGCTGTAGTCCATTGGGGGGTACAGGCAGAGTGCCAGATCATCGACTCTGAGGAGAAAAGCAGCAGAGTTACCTTCCTGGATGACACCAGTTTAAAACTGACTGTAAAAAACTGGTCTTTCTTTTAAATTCAACCTACAAACATCATATCAAGCCTAAAAATATTCATGTAACCCGTTACTGCAGTCAGAAAAACATCTTTAGGTTCAGAGAGTTCAATGAGTGCATCGTCCTTAAACTCGCTACAGTAGACTTCTGTTAGCCTTCATAGTTTTTCCTTTTTTTCTACCTCTTCTCCTTCAATGCAGCAGAAGCTATCGCAGTGTGTGTGTGTGTGTGTGTGAGAGAGTGAGTGTGTGTTTACCCAGGGCTGATCTCCATGCTGATGTCAGCCAGGTCGTCGAGCTGGGCGATGTTCTGCGGTACGCTGGCGTCGCCGTTGGCTTTGACGGCTGATGTTAGTTTCCTCAGACACGCTGCTGACGCTTTCATCAAACCCTGACATGGACCGATCACCTGCCGGTCCTTCTCTGACCAGTATGTGTCCTGGTTTCCCCGAGGATTGTCTTCCTCCTGGTCATCGTCCAGCACATCACTGAATGGGTCCTGGGCCTCAGATAACGCCTGTGTGATTTCAACATCACATATTTACCCACACAGCAGTTTTTTTTTTTTACAGAAAATTACTTGTTTATTGTTCAAATAATTCCACATGTGACCAGAAACAACAATAAAGTGGTCTGGAAAGGAATGAGCAGGATGAATAAAAACACCCAGAGCGTGTTCAGAGTTTACCTGTTCCATTTCCTCTATAGCGTCTCTTACTACTCCGATCTGAGACGACAGAACCACCAGCACAGCTGCTTGATTATCTGTGAATAAACACAATTAACTTTATGTTTACATGGTTTGGTGCTGTGTTGCTGAAAACTGTGAAACGTGTACTGGTATTAAAGAAAAATAGTGACTAAAAGGTGGAATTTGTTGCTATAAAATCTGTACGAAGCATTCAGTGTGATTACAGACGTGAATGACACCTTAAAGGCACACTATGTAACTTTTTCATCTTTTAAATCTTGACCTTGATCCAGTCTGTGCTAATCTGGTCCTCTATGTTTCGGGACACGGTTCACGGATCCGTGCTCGTGCGTTTGCTAAATCCGACCCGACAGCTAGCGGCGCGCTCTGAATCAGCTGATAAATAATTCCCCTCTGAGAAAGGAGTTCATTTTGTCATCACATATCAAGTTCTCTCTGTCGGACTCAGTCATTTTAGTTGACCAGAAAAAAGGATCACTGATCGATTTCTGATCCGTTCTCTGATGTGCGCGCATGGAGCGGCTCCTCCATCCCCCCCCCCCCCTGCCACGTGCGTACCAGACAAGAGCGCCAGGTTCTCCCTTGAGAACATGGGATGAAAAATTGTGTGCACCCCTGCTTATATAAGCCATAAAGAAACAAAAACAACAAACAAATATACAAAAAAGAAATAAAAAAGATAGAAATGCAATAAACAATAGGAAATAGATAAAGGAAATATGGATAAAAATAAAAAATTTAGTAAAAGACAAAAAAGAGAGGTTCAATAGATAGGATGGAAAAAATAAAAATAAAAAAGATGAAAAGTAATATAAAACACAAAAGACAGGTTCAATACAAATATAAGAGATTAAAAAAATAATCTAAAAGACAAAATAGAAAGGTTCAACAGATAAGATAGATTAAAAAAATTAATAAATAAAAAATGATCTAAAAGACAAAAAGTAAGGGTTAAATGGATAAATAAGATTAAAAATAAAAATGAAGATAAAAATAAAATCAAATAAAAGACAAAAACAAAATGGCACAGAAGGAAAGAAACACACAAAAACAAAACAAAAACCCCAAAACCAAACCTAACCAGATGAGGTCAGCCTCAACAGGCATCAGCCAGTGTCCTACTTGTTCCGTCCCAAGCCCGGGTAAATGCAGAGGGTAGGGATCAAATATGAACATAAATCTATGGATAGAGGAACTGATATGATGATGGTGTAGTTTTTGATGCATTTAAGGGATTGGGGTGTGTGATGACCAAAAAATTCTTATCATGTCCAGACTGGCCCCCCCTGATGTTCTCCTGCCCCCCTTAGTGGGGCTGGCTAGATCCGGCCCTGTCTGAGTCTCTGGTCCGGTGTCCTCAAGTCTCACAAAGTCACGTATCTCAGAGGGTTAGGCTAACCCAATGTGGCTAGCTGTTATGCTAGCTCCGGAGTGTTTTTAGCTCATGATTCCTGATTTTCCCATCTCTCCCTGCTTGAACAGCTGATTTCTTTGACTGAGTGATGAACCGCTCCAGTAGAAAGCAGTGAAGGCTGAGGAGACATTTAACAGGTAGATTTAGGGCTTTCTGAGCAGAAACAATGCTAACGTTTTTACGGCA
>SSNR01000159.1:505885-526439 GCA_006937965.1 Callopanchax toddi
CATCATCTCCCGGGAAAACCCCACCATCATCATCCTCATTCACAGAGGGACAGTGAACGCTGTGTCCCGTCTATTTACAGTTTTTTTTCTCCCGCGGGTTCTGCTGAGTTTGCCGCAAATTTTTACATTTTTGCTCCTTTTGTTACTATTCGCTGTGTTTTTACTACCCTTGCTTGCTATGGACACCACATCCTTCCTCTCTGGACACCGTAAAGCAAAGCTGAACCGAACAGAACCGGACCTATGAGCTGCTTTTGGGCCGTCATGGCGAACCGGGTCGCTCTCGCTGCGTGCAGACCCAGCTGCGCTCTCCCTGGACGACTGATCATCTTCATCAGAGGTGGATTTTCCTCTTCAGAGTCTGAGTCAGCCATTACCTGATGAAGTGCTTGGTGTACAGTGAACAGAAGTCTCCTCATAGTAAGTTTTCTCCCTCCCTCCTCGCTCCGAAACTCGCTCTGAGCGGCGCGGCTGCGGTAACCACTCCCCTCCCGTCTCCTCCGACGGGAGGAGGTTTTTAAACTCCTTTTTCTCCAAAACTTTCAATATAAACACACCCAAAAATGTTGCTCAGTATGAAGTTACAGTTGTCCACGATCTTCTGATGTAAAGTAGAAACTAAAAAACGGCTCATGTCAGCAGCTGTGGCTCGTTAAACTCAGTAATGGCGCTTGTCGCAATATTGTGACTTTGGCGCCCAGAGGGTTAAAGGAAAAGTTCAGGATGAGATTTCTGGGGATGAAGGAACAAAAGGTTTTCTAGGCTTTGGCCGCTGCAGACCCTCTACCTCGCTCTCTTTTCCCAACTGTTTTTGTTGATTTTATTTTTTTAATTTTATATCCACCTTGCTACAAATATCTTGTAATCCCAGCACTTTGCACAAGCTCTCAAAGGGAGAAACAGTTTCACAGAGGGCTGGTGTTCCTCAGGATTCTTCCCTAGGACCTCTCTTATTTTCTATATTTATTAACGATATGCCTCTGTGCTGTTCATTTATATGCTGATGACACCGTCTCATACTACACAGAACCCAGTATAACGGAAATCCAGGAGTGTCTTCAGGCCCGGTACGAGACTGACCGGACCAGTCAGTGGGCTGCAGAGGTTCCAAATGGAGCGTGTCTAGACCAAAGTCTGCAGAGCAGAACTGACGGTGGGCTAAAGAGGACCCACTTGAAAATGAGATGTTTCATCTCAAGTGGTTTTATCCTCCTAAAAATATAAGTTAATAAATAAATAAATGTTGTGCGTCGTACCTGTGTAGCGGCAGGCGGAGTATGACCTCCAGCAGCTGTGTGACTCCCTCCAGAACCTCGACTGTGGCGTCTCTGACCTGTCGACGTAGAGTCACACCTGGGACACAGAAACACAATTTATCAAGCTCAATTTATGCTGCAGACATCATTTTCAATCAGCTTAAACCCATTCATCTCAACCAGCAGGCTATAGCTATTTTTTAAACGCAAGTCAAATCTGAGTTTTTGTACAAATAAACCAGAGCAGACAGTTCCCCAAATATAGAAAAGGTTTACTGTTAATTAAGCAACATAGACGTGTTAGTAAAATTATATATAGTAGCAGTCAAAAGGTCACAGCTACTCACTGAGGTTAAATGAACTGGTGTGTCCAAACCTAGGGCTGGACAATATAGAAAAAAAGCCTATCGATAAAAAAAAATTCATATTGATCGATAATCAATATTATTGAAAATATGAAAAAAAAAGTAGAAAATATATTTTAAGTACAGCCCTGGCCATTTAATGCTATTCCTTAATGAACTACATTTATGAAAGAATACATAAAATAAGAACCAATCAAAAACTGAATTTAATTCAACCTTTTATTCAAACATTTTAACCAAATCGATGGTCGGTCAGCTGAATAATTAAGTTAATTGATCAGGATGAGTCGGAGAAAAGAGAGAGGAGCAACAAAACCTCGTGTCATAATTATAAAAATAAAGAATATTGAATTCCATTCTGACAAAACTATAAAGTTTGGTCAATTCAGATGAAGAAAAGAGTTGATGGTTCATTAAACACAGCGCTGTGCGACGAAAGCCTCCCCCTCCCTCCCTCTGTGTTCGACGCTGGAGCGTCGTTGGTTTTGATTATTTTGGGACGTGATCGACCGACTTGAGTGATTTAAAGATCCTGTATTTGAACCGGGGGAAGTCAGACAGCTGCACCACCCAGCGATCAGCTGTTTTTTTATCCTCCATAAAAAAACAACAACTCGGCTTCGGCACAGTTGCGTGTGTCGGCTCGGGGTTCAGGTCCTGGTCTGGTGTTTGGGCTTCATGTTCTTCAGGTCACTTCGGGTTCAGGTCGTGTTCATCCCAGTTTGGTTTGCGGGAGATCATCCAGAGGATTTCTCCTCCGCAGTGGATCCTTACCAGGGCGACTCAGCTCGTATTCCTGCAGCTTCGAGCAGCTAAATGCTAAAACACGTTGGTTGTGTTACCAGACTGGGTTTAATTGATTCTCTGCTCATTTTGCAAACGACCGTTGTTTGGTTTGTGTCAGACTTGTAAAAACCAAAACATTGCCATGCTGGTGAACTAACAAACTAAACTTTGTTCCGGATATATTTCTCCGCCCCCCCCCTCCTTGCAGCAGCCTGCTGTTTAAGCGAGTAGCGAGTCTAGCGACCTGGACTGTTTTGGGCTGAGAGGGGAGGGACTTAGTGACGGTGCTTCCTGTGTCTGTTTTCCTGATTGGTTAGGAGTAAATAATGACTGTAGCATTACGTTACCTGGTTGGATAAAATGAAAAAATACGGAAAACTTTTTTTATCGACCCATTTTTTTTCTATTGAGCCACACGTCTATCGATAGATATATATTGATATTGAATTATCGTCCAGCCCTATCCAAACCTTTGACTGGTGGTGTTTAAATATTAAAAGACTGGAAACAGATTGTTCTTCTGATTCAACAACAAGTCAAGCCCAACACTGATCAGGTAGGTGGTAGAAATTACCTTGGCTTTTCGGCAGCCAGTAATACACCGTGGACAGAGTCAGGATGCTCTTCAGGACGGACTCTGACAACTTCTCAACATCCTGCAATCCACAGAAAGTTTATAGGACAGTTACATAAAAGAAGAAAGATTAATAAAACACATGAGACACTGGAACATTTAAAAGCACATAAAGAGTCTCCTGTCAGACCATCTTCTTCTTCTTATATAAAATAGGGCAAATTTGACTAATTGGCCTTTTATAACAGGTCTAACTTTAAACTGAATTGCATTTACTGTGATTAGTTGGTCTGAATCTGGACCTAAAATCATCTGAATTTGTTGCTTTGTTCAGCACTCTGAGATGACCAGTGTTGTAAACTGGTGCTTTATAAAACTAGATGCTGTTTTTAGATTGTTTACTGAACAAAGATTATGAAGAAAAGATCACTATCAACACAGAAAACATGCAGCTGCACTGACGATGTTTTAAAGTGCCTATGACTCCATATTTAAATCACTTTATATTAAACAGGTGTAATCTTTGATGCCTCTAGATCAGCGTTGCACCATTATAACTCAAAATACGCTGTAATTATTTCCTAAGGAGCAACTCAGAGATCAGAAGAAAGCGCCGCCTTCCGGTTCTGCTGGGTTTCTCCTTATTTGGCAGCCTGACACTCCTGCTGCAGCAGGGGGCAGTGCCGTCGCGTGAAAGAGAAACGAAAGTGAAACTAAACACTACACGGTCTATGGGCAATGGCGGCGGCACTGCCTCGCTCCAGGTGTCGTGAACGTGCATGTGGGAGGAGAATTTACCATATAAGCAAGTCCGGATCACTATGACCTCATAGCGGGCTGGAGTGAAAAAAACAGTTTGAAACCTGGGTCTGAAATCTTGAAGAGCTTCTCACTGGCTGGACTAGGAGACAGATGGACAACGTTTTTTGCTCTTTCTGGCAGGTTTAAGGTGAGAACTCAACGTTGCAACATGATAGATAAGTCAGAAAACATGGAAATCGATGACATGGGCACTTTAAAGTCTGTGTGCTCTTGTCTAAAGCTAGCAGTGTTTAGTTCTGCTTGGTTTTGTTCGGGAGTTAAGTTTGTAATATTTGATGCCGACACTAAACAAACTGACCTGTAAAGATGGCAGTGGAGGTCTGGAGAAGGCCAGACTGATCTTAGTGGCTTCCTGGGACACTGCCTTCACTGCCTGGTCTGAAGATAAACAGAAACTGTGATTTAATGAGTCTCAATACACGAACATAACAATGTGCGACGATAGATATAAAAAGCTTTAAAACACAGTTTGTAAAAGTATATGAAAACACGAATGCAACAAGTTAAGAAAGATGCTCTGTGCTTCGGAGAAGTATCTCAGAGGAGATGAGTTGAAAATGTGGCAGGAGGAGAAGATTTATAAGATACTCAACTCAAAGTGTCCCAGAAGTTGGAGAGGTTGAATGTTCCATCTGATTCATTCGATTCTCCATCTGGAAGGGGAAATCATTTTTAGTAGGAGGTTGGAAAAAAATGTATTTAGCAAATTCTGGCTTTCAGTCCAATGAGGAATTGAATTTAAATCTCTCTCTTTTTTTTGTTTTAGGTCTTTTCAACAGTTCTGCCCCTCCCGTCTCTCTGATCTGTCACAGTCATACATCCCACCTCACTATCTGAGGTCAGCAGATGCTTTTACTGGCTCCAACAACACGATACAAGTCTGGAGGTGATAAAGCTTTTTCTGCTGCAGGCCCAAAACTCTGGAATGATCTACCTCTGCATGAGAGGCAGGCTCCCTCACTTCCTGTCTTAAATCTTGTTTAAAAACTTACTTTCACTTCCTTGGCCTTTAGATATAAGCCTTTATAACCTCTTTACCTCTGTTGTTTCAGTTTGTTTGTTGTTGTATGAACAGCACTTTGGTCGGCAGTTGTTGTTTTTTAATAGTGATTTATAAAACGAGTGGATGGATGGAGGAAGGATTTATTCATTTTTGCAACAATTTTGTGATGACTGTGTTTTTAATTTGCAGATACACTCAAAAACGTCCAAGTGCAAAGTGAGATTTGACTTTTAATTTATGTCAAAAGAAATGTTGATTTAAAACTTTTGGAGCATCCAAAAGCAAAATACATTTAGCACACGTTACTCGTTTCCCCCCAAAAAACTATGGATTACAAAATATATTAAATGTAGTAAAGTATAATTTAGAGCAGTGGTTCCCAAACTTTTTGGTTTCTGACCCACAAAATATCAGTGGCAGAGACTCGTGACCCCAAACATCACTCGCAAAATAGCCAAACACTGCTAATAAATTAATTAAACAAGGATAAAATGACAACACAAACATCTACAATTATTATACCATATTTATTCATCTGTTTGTGACAGTTTGTAGGGCAAATACATGGTATTAGCAAGGATTTTAAATTAACTTTTAGTTCTGGAGAACATCCCAGGACGCCCATTTGTTGTTTCAGGACCCACAGTGGGGTCACGACCCCAACTTGGGGAACCACTGACATATGTTTCTAGTATTATTGCTGAATTATTAAAGAATGACAATGACATTTTTAAAATGTCTTTGTGTCCGCATACTAAAAGACTAAACATTATATCCAAATAAGGAGCATTCTGCTTTTTCATTTGCTAAAGTAAATTATTATAAAATATAAAATGTTTTATGATTGTTATGTTTGTGTTTTTATGATCTTCATTTTCTTAATAATCTTTTTATTCTTTGTCTTTTAATCATGATTTAATTTTGATGTGAATTGTGCTATAGGAATAAACTTTACTTACTAAAGTAAAGATGGTTCTAACAATTTAAGTAACTTACGTGACCACATGCAGTGATAAACTAAACAAGATAACGGAGTTTTTTAATTAGTTAGCTGACTGAACATTTTATACGTACAGTTAGTTTCTACTTTAATTGTCTTTTGCAAGTTGTCATCTTTTATATTACCTTATATTTCACGTGACGCTATCATCAAACAAACATTGCTAGCTTAACATTTAGATTAGCATGGTGTGTTTATTTAGCTTAAACCACAAATATTCTCTCATATTTACCTCTGACTCGGTCCCTGATACACTGAATGGAGTTCAGCACATTTCGTAAAGGTACAGAAAGACTTCCATCGCTATTATCAGCGCTCATGACACCGAAAGCTGAAGTCTCAGCAAAGCGGCAAAGCGAAGCTAACATGCGTGTTATGGAACTATGACAGGGCGGAACGTGGATCCGGGGAAGATAATAAATGAAACAACCAAACTACCGGAAACGATCAAACGACAGTCTAGTAAATTATGATAAATAAAGTAAATAATTTATAATTAATCGAAAGAACTTGTAGTTCAAGTGTTTCAAACAATGACTGTTAATTTTGTTATAGACAAATAAAAATATAAAAAGCGGTGTAGTAAAAAATAAAGGTTAAAATAATGATGACGTAAATATGATCCATTTATCATTGAATAATGAAAACAATAATATAATTTCACTATTAAATTATGTGCAAACAGACATTTATGAATGTAATTTTAAAATAATAAAGCAACTATAATGCAGCAAAAATTTGTTTTACTCCAATAAGATTTTTTCTTTTTAAAAAGTCAACATTTTGATACATATTATAGCCAGAAAGGAGTGTATTTTTATAGACATTTAATTATTATCAGGAAACTTTTTTTAAAAGATGTAAAACTGCACATTTGTGCATCAATTGTTTAAAAAAAATGTATCATCCAAATGCAACCACTTAAAAAATACCTGCTTTAAAGAAACATGTTACATTACACTTGTAATTTTTTTAAGTAAATCATTAAAAGTAAATCAATTGGAAAAATTAAGTTAATATGGCCAACAATTTTTTCCGATAGTCAATCGACCTCAACATTTATCAGCGTTTGAACAAATTCATGTTTATTCCATTGTGTGTACAGACATTAATAATAACTTTTTTATTTAAAAATAAAATCACAACTGACCTATTATCCTAGAGACATTTTATACCCCAACAGAAAACTGACAAATCAGAGATGGAACTCCTGAATGTGCAATAGCTGCTTGAATCCACAAGGTGGCACTACAGCATTTTCAACATTATTTCCATTCTTCCTGATGGGTTTGGGGTCTTTTTTTCCCTTCTAGACTCACAGCATCAAACATCAACATTATGTGATCCATAAGCTTTAAATGCATTTTAAAGATGAATAAGTACATGAAATTACATTTATTTTAAACCATCTGTTATAATTAGGGTTCAAAATATTACCGGTACTTAAAATTGAAAGCCTTGTAGTACAACAACATTTGAAAAGCTGCTCCATAAAAGTGTACTAACACAACTGCTCTGTGTTTTTGACCCATCATTTACTTGAACTTACTTTCTCTGCAGACGTTTCTGCTTCATGAGCTCAATAAGCCTGGATTTTGGCGGCAAACTCACTGAATCTCAATTTTTTACTGCACTGCATGAACCCGAGTGACTATTTTCACCTGCAGTTGCCCCTCTACACCACGATCCTGCCTCAACAGAATGGACAGGTGAGAGTACGAGAGCTCTGTCTGGTTTAAAGTTGATTGTGAAGAAAAATGTTGATGACCCTTTTCCCCGTTCCACCAGTCTGATGGATATTACCTCTATGTGTGCATGTGCCTGACTCATTTAATCTGTTTTTGTTGCTGTTGGTTATAAATACATTTCAAATGAATCTGTTCTCATACACCCACAGGAAGGTTTCTGTGGAAGTCACAAACATTTTAGCAAAGAGAATTTTCTTTCATCCTAAACAGAGAAGGAAAAAAATGGTCCCAGTTTAAAGGATGAAACTGCAGTGCTGGATAAGCCTATTACAGTGTGTGTGTGTGTGTGTGTGTGTGTGCGTGTGTGCGTGTGTGTGTGTGTGTGTGTGCCGGGGAGGTTTTTGGGTTTGCTGATTACTCATCACCAAACGAAGCCACACAAACAGAGTGAGTAAAGCCTGTGTGACTGATAGGGTTCCCTAACACAACGGATCAGACTCTTTCTGTTCTGGCTCGGCAGCGTTCTGTCTGACTTTCATCTTTCTGCTCCTTCTTTTTTTCTCTCTATTATTTTGTTTCTACCTTCTTCCCCTCTCAGCGTCCTTCTGGTCTATCCCCTCTGCCTTCTCATTTTTCTCGTTTCCTCTCTGATTTGTCCTCGTCTTTCCTTCATCCCTCTTTATTCTCCTTTGTCTAATGTTTCCATACATCTTGCTTTTCATTAATTCTTTGCAGATTGCTTTTCCTCCCTCTTTCCTCCCCTTTACACCTCTCTCTCACTGTCTGACACTCGCTTTCCTTCACCTCCTCCTCCCCTCCTTTTAGAGCTCCTTTCTTCGCCCGCCACCCCCTCTCCCTCATTATTCGGTATAATCAGTTGTCTAGACAGACTCCCCACACAGATCGCACCTGAGAGAGAAAAATGGACAGAGGAATGACACAAAAGAGGAAATGAGATAGAGGAGAGGCAAAAGGAGGTGATAAAATTGATTTACCCTTTTTTATGTCCCTTAGAAGTTCTCCAAATGTTTGAGAACCAAAGCTTGAAATCAAATCACAGAGAGAGACGACAGGAAGAGGGGAAAAGGAAGTCAAATCATCTTTTGTGTGTAGATTCTTAATGTTGTTAAATAAAAGCAACTATATTTGTAACTGGAATTTTTAAAGATTTCTCTTTTATTTGAGATTTTTTGACACATCTTCATCCGTCATGCTGTCGTAACAGATTGTCGTGTTGTAATGTCTCACTGCACAACTGTAACACACAGACAGCGGTGGAAGTGTCTCAGGGGACACAGAAAAGAGGCGGACCACAGCGTGTGTTTTAAAGTCATGGTGGGCTGTGCTCTCTCAGCCACCACTGGTGACATCATGTCTGATTTCTGTCCCTCTAAAATCCCAGAAAAGCGTGTGACTTCCTGTCAGAGGAGAGCGTTCTGATGCTTGATGATGATGCTGTGGGTATTTTAAACGTTAAATTGAAGTAACGGTGAGCTGATCTTTATCCCACACTTGCTGCTGGAAGTCTGTTTCTTTTCACTGTAACATCCTGACATCAGATATTTATTGAGGTTATTTCTATGTTTTTCACAGCTTTGTAGGATTTCATGTCTAGCACTTACATCACTGACAGATGTCAACTCTGTGAAAACTGTGAACCGTTTTCATAAAACTCAATAAAAACCAGCAGGTTTTATCATCCTATGTATCAAACAGGGAGGATTACTGATGACTGAAATCACCTACGAAGACAATTTAATCACCTTGCAGAGTTTTGTGAAGCCTCAATTATAAAAAGCAAAAACAACCATCAAGATGTGAAGTCTTTCACTGTTAGTCTGATGGAGTTGGTGCGTTTGATGACATGTTGTGCTCCAGAATGCCCTGACAACAAACTCGTAATGCAGAAACCTGTTTTAAAGGGACTAGAGGCAGGATTTGTTTTTTTTTAAATAATCATGCACGTTCAGTTTTTTAAGTTAATGGCTGGTGTAGCGTTTTAAACTAAAAAGAACGAGATCAACCATCGTTCCATTGTCTTGAACAGGCTGTGTTCTGTTGCAGATCGGTACGAATTTCCCTCTCTGATGTGAACTGACACTGCTTGTGCGTTCTCGACAGCTTCAAAACCGGAAGGAAATGTACGCGGTAGGTGGCAGTGCCAACCGCCAACTTACTCCGTCGCTCGACATGTTGCTTTTTTCATTACACCGGTATACGGGCAGCGGTCTGAGGCTTTCAGCTGACTCTGCAGCTTCCACTCCGCCTTCGCTTGGCGTTCGGGCCAGTTGCAGGCGTATGTATACTGGTTTGGGGTACTGGGAACATTGGACTCTGTGTTCCTCATGTCAGCGGCTCAGGGTATTCCTTCTACTTCTGAACAGGACGACAGCTCTGCCTCTTCACTCCGCTTGCGTCTGCTTTTTTTGTTTTGAAAACTATCTGAGCAATTCCTCATTCTTCCTCCACTTGGACCAGCTTTCATGGATCTTGTTTCATGCTCTCAGTTCGATTACTCAATCTTTTTCACCGTGAAAACGGAGCGGGGAACTCCAGCGTGTCCTACCGGGAAGTCTGCATCTGGTGTGATGAATCCATGGACGAAATGGGACATCGTGTGCCTGGCGCTACTTTCCGTAGAGGACGCGGAGAATTTGTACGTTTTTGGATTTATGATGGTCGGTTTTTTGCTGATTGGATGTGGCAACTATCTCGGCCATCTCACTAAAATCAAGAAAATAGAGGAGATGGCGGAAGCAATCGGGAAACTCTCTGCTCTCCTGGACAATCAAGCTCGGATCATGAACTTGCGATCACTCCTGGGTTGAATGAACTCACTCGAGGACAGGTCTCGTGTGCTGAACTCATTAAAGGGCTGAAAAACACCGTGGAGCGAATGGTTCAGGTCTAAGGGAATTAAAGTGATAATATGCAGTTTTGCTTGTTTTGGGCTCCCTCTGGTGTCCGTTTTAAATCACTGCATTACACAAGTTAGCATACTGTTTCAGCTTCTAAACGCCTAAATCTACCTGTTGAAATGTCTCCTCAGCCTTCACAGCTTTCTACAGGAGCGGTTATTTACTCCTTCAAAGAAATCAGCTGTGTTCAAGCAGGGAGAGATGGAAAAAAAATCAGGAATCATGAGCTAAAAACACTCCAGCGCTAGCATAACAGCTAGCCACTTTGGGTTAGCCTAACCCTCGTGAGATACATGACTTCCTGGGTACCGTGACGGTGACGGAGATCTTGCAATCGTGGTATTCCGGATCTAATCACTAGATGGGGCTGATTGACTTTTCATTAACTCTGTAAAGGGTCATATTAGCACAGACTGGCTCAAGGAGAAGATTTAAAAATATGAAAAAGTTGCATATTATCACTTTAAAAGCCATGATTCGAAACTTTGGAATAATGGAGCCTGTGGAACAGACTGCAAGGCGTGAGTTTTGTTTCTTAATCATGACCCTAGTTCCTTTAATACAACAAACCTTCAGATATTTTGCCATTTTGGGTGGATTAAATGTAAATGCCTCAGTTTAAGTGAAGAATAAAATCAATAAAATTATATTTTATTAATCCTGAGGAGGTGGTACACGAGACCCAAAATCAGATTCTACCTAAGCTTTAAAAACACCTCCAGCAGGATTGAGCTTTGCTTCTGGATGATGAACATTAGTCAGGCACTGGGCAAAATAAAACAACAGCAGAAGCAAAAATTTAAAGGATATAACAGAGAAAAAAAAAGCTAAGTTATATAACAGTCCAGAAAAAAGGAGGATATCTCAGATTTGAGATTTCTTTAAAACAAAAAGCAGCAAGACAGGAAATGGAGAAGCATTAAATCGGTCACACAGTGATCAGATTAGTCTGATTTTATGATGACATCATTAAATCCTCCACCCACACCCAGCGCTCATTCTGAATATAAAAAAATGCATCAAGCTGTGTGTGCAAATTGAATCTGTGTACAAAGACAAAACAAGAAATGCATCTACAGAAAACACGTGTTCTTTTAGAGTCGTACAGGAGCTTATTTTAACAGCAAGCCTCCTGCTTTGAATCTTCACACATTGTGTGTTTGTGTGGGCAGGTCCGCTCCTGTTTTAATCTTTTTAATTTGTCTTGTCTGCGTCTCTTTTGCTTCCATTGATCTTCTTCTGTTTCCACCACGATGGCGGCTTTAAAGATTAAAAGTTTGGGTTTTATCTCCCCACAACAACATATCCTCTGCTGTGACCTCCTACACAGAACCAGTTCAGAAGTCTGCTCCTTTTTAATACAAAGCTTTAACGTTTTTCTAATGTCGTCGGTATTTAAAGTTTAATAAAATGCATAAAATGTTTGTTTCCTTCAGAGCTGTAGATGGAAAAGGTTTTCAATCTAACTTTTGCCTTGAGAAAATATTAAGTTTGTTTTTTCCTCTTGAAAAATGCTCGTCTGTGATATTTAATTTCAAATTTACCTGCAATTTTTAACTTGATTACAAATATTTTTTAATCAGTTTCTGTCCTCAGCTGCTTTTTAAACAACCTGAAACGTTCACATCCATCGTTTTATGACATTTGATCATTTTTTATGTGGATTTTAAGCAAACCTCATCCTCTATTCAGTTTTCAGATCATGATAAATATCAAACACATTAAGCATATTTAGGTTAAAATATAAGGATTCCAGACACTTTTAAAATGACCTGCAATCTTTAAATCTTGTGCAAATAAAAGTTTGTTTGTATTTTTGTCTGGTTCTGATAATGGTTTCATCCTGTTAAAGGCACACTATGTAACATTTTTATATTTTAAAATCTTTTCCTTGAGCCAGTCTGTGCATATTAAATTAAAAGTCCCTCAGCCCCATCTGCTGCTTGGATCCAGAATACCACGTTTGTAACTTCTGAGTCTCCGGTCCGGTGCCCTGAAGTCTCACAAAGTCACGTGTCTCACGAGGGTTAGGCTAACCCAAAGTGGCTAGCTGTTATGCTAGCTCCGGAGTGTTTTTAGCTCATGATTCCTGATTTTTTCCATCTCTCCCTGCTTGAACACAGCTGATTTCTTTGAATGAGTGATGAACTGCTCCAGTAGAAAGCAACGAAGGCTGAGGAGACATTTCAACAGGTAGATTTAGGGCTTTCTGAGCAGAAACGTGCTAACGTTTTCACGACAGTGATTTAAAACGGACACTAGGGGGTGCTAAAACAAGCAAAACTGCATATTTTGCCTTTAAAGGGGAGTTTGTCACCATGTTTGCTCAGGATGGGGTGGAGGGTTGTGTTAAAGTGAAGATCCATTGCAAATATTATGTGGTTTAAATCTGATTTCATCACCACAACGAATCTGAAACTGATATGTAAACTGGATCTGTTGCTTTTTGTGTTGATCTTTGAAATGAGTTTTGAGGAACTGCTGCAAAATAAATAAACTGAAAATTCATAAAACCAAAGGCTGGAGCAGATTTGGGTATTAATTCTGTGGAGGTTCACTCAATGCATATATGTTAATTAATTATAACATTAATGATAAAATTACAACCTATCTGAAGTTATATTGCAATCTTTACATTTTGTGTGTTTGTATTAAATGTTTGCATTTGTGTCAAAACACACATATACTTAACTGGAGCATTATAAGTTGTTTGTGTGGGTTTATTGTGCAAAAGGCTTCACTAACTGATGTAAAGACAGACAGGATGTCCAGGTATCCATGTGACTGAGAAGCGTTTTGTCCCTCCTTCCACAGACTGAGATCATGGTTTTTATACCTTGTACCTATTTGTTTATCAGCGATAAAAACTAAAATACTTTTTTCTGAAGTTTTGTTTTATTTTCTGTAATGGTAAAAAAAAAACATTTGGTAAATTTTACATTTTAAACCTCATATTATGCATATGTGGGTCAAACTTTCTAGCATTTGAAAAAACAAAACTACAATTACAACACAAATCTGCAGGTTTTATGTCAGAAACCAACATTTAAAAGTGAAACAGCAGCTACAGTCACCGCCTTCCTGCTGAAACTGAGATGACTAATGGTGATTTTTACTCATGTTATTTACATACATTAGTTATTTGAAACTTAGGGGAAATATTTTGAAACATCTTGAATGAAAAAAGTGCTCGAATCAAATCATAATGTTGGTTAAGGAGTCGGAGATGTTGCATTTCAACCTTTATTTAAAATGTTTAGAGCAGGGGTCACCAACCTTTGTGAAGCCGAGGGCTACTTCATGCACTGAAAAAAATGTTTAGTTCAATTTACTCAATTTTCCTTCGTCATGAGTGTTGCACGAAATTAAATTAAGTAAATCCAACATAAAAAAATTAAGTTAATTTACAGAAATAAATTAAGTAAATGCAACATAAAAAATTAAGTTCATTTACAGAAATAAATTAAATAAATGCAACATAACAAATTAAGTTCATTTACAGAAATAAATTAAGTAAATGCAACATAAAAAAAGTAAATCCAACATAAAAAATTAAATTCATTTACAGAAATAAATTAAGTAAATGCAACATAAAAAATTAAGTTCATTTACAGAAATAAATTAAGCAAATGCAACATAAAAAATAGGTAAATTCAACATAAAAAATTAAGTTCATTTACAGAAATAAATTAAGTAATGATCATGTTGGGTATACATATTTTTTTCAAGTTACATTTACTGAATTAATAATGTGCCTTTTCAAAGAATGCATTAAATGTTGCAATTCATTGAATTAAATATGTAGAATCAACAAATGTGATTAAATCAGTAAAACTAACCTAATTTAAATATGAAGCATTTACTAAGGGCCAGAAATATTTATCTTTAAACTAGAAAAGATCAGAGTTAATTTAATTTCATAAACATTTTAAAGACAATTGTAGTTTTAAAATCTATATTAATGCATTTGTGATTAGAAAAAGATGGCAGCAACTTTTTATTTTATTTTATTGTAGATTTGTGCTATTTGGAAAACGGGCACCTTGTATGGTTCCTGGGGGCACCAGGTTGGTTTAGAGCATGTTCTCATTTACTAACATGACCTGGTCGAGACGCCTTGGCAGGTAAAAACAACTAAAACATCAATACTTTTGAGGGTATAAAACAAATAAAATCATAATAAATAGGATAAAAAGCAGCTTTAGAAAATCTGAATATGTGTGCACATGCATGCAGAATCATTACATCATACAGGAGACTGAGTGTGTCTGAATGGACGAGTTAGTGGTGATGAACAGGAGCAGCAGGCAGCTATAAACTGGTGAAGTTTAGATTTAAAGGTAGATGTCAGAGGTAAGGTTTCTGGCTGTTTTGTAAAGTCTTCCAGTCACATGATGATGTGTGATGTTTATTATCGGCAGTTTCAGTTACATTTTTGTTTAATTTTTCTAATTCTAAAGGTTTAATTTGCAACATGTTTTATTTTAAATGCTTTAAATAAACCCATTCTGTCCCAGAATCCCTAGCATGTGGTCACTATAGTTACAGCTGATAAAGATATAACAGATGAGCCCTTTAATTGCTGCTTAAATTAATCTGAATTGATCTGGACTTCCTGTAACTCGTCTCTGTCTTAAAAACATCACAGTAAATATTCATTTTACTGCCGCTCTCCTCTCCGTTTCTAAACATTTATTTTTCTTGATATTTTGGGTTTTTCATGACATCATTCACCACATGTCTCGCCTGATTACAACTCAGTTTTCGCTCTACAGAGGAAACGACTGCATCCAGCCTCAAACAGCTGGGGGAGTCGAGGGTGGGTGGGTGAATAAAGAAGATGAATAAACGCAGAGGAGATAGTGGAGGGACAGAAAGATGGACAGACAGGGGGGGAGGATAATGAGATAGAGAAAGGCTGAGAGAAAAGGATGGATCCCTCGTTCTTACAGGGTGTTGCTCAGACGCAGACAGAGACAGACATTACCTCACACAGCTGCTGCAGCGAGCACAGAGGGTGACAAAATGTGTGTGCAGCCAGACTTTTATATAACAACCAGAGATTTCAGTCAAATGTCAAGCTGTTATCATGTTTGTCACTATATGTCTTCTTAATCTCCAAGCGTTTAAATTTGATCTAATAATTAAGCAATTTATAAGAAATATGATGAAACTCATCGTAGAATTAAACTTCTCAGTGCAAAAAAAAAAAAAAAACTTGAACAAACAAAGCTGGAAACAGGAGACGGATAACAGGATGGTCTTTAAACTGTGATGGAGTTTGTTAGCTTGACTGAATGGTCATGGAGGCAGCGGTGTAGTTTGGTGCAGAGGGACCAAAACGAGTCCAGAAGTTGTGCGTTTTTATCCATTTTATTTGCTGCAGCTTCTACACCACATACCAGTGTGTGGATGGGTGAATGATTACTTGATGATTAAATACAGGACATTTACCACGGAGAGGAACTGTCTGAGGCTGACCAGAATGCCCGGTGTGGTTAAATCTGCTCAGAAAATGACCATAAGAAGCCTCCATTCTCTAAAGGACATTTTCACCAGCAGATGCAGAACAATGAACGTGATGATGGGCCCCACCCATCCAGCCCAGGAAATGTTCACCCTCCTTCCTTCAGGCAGAAGTCTGAGGAACAGCTCTTTCCCTAAAACTGCCTTCTGAACTTTGTTACTAGTATAGATATTTATAAATGACAATTTATTTATTTATTTAGGCTGGCCTGAGAAATGAAGATTCACAATGATTCCATCCCTGTTTTGTTCTCAGTCACCAAAGTGCAGTACAGAAACAAGTGGCATAAAAATTATGTTCTTTTGTTTTTTGTTAAACACTATCTCACAAGTGCTGCACAAAGTCAACCCTCCCTACTCCAAAAAGCTTAACATCAAATATTAGTACGGTAATTTAACAATCAGCTATCTGACTTCAATAGTTGGTATGAAAGAAGAAACAAAAGCAAAGAGAAAAATAAGGATCAGGTGGGTTTTCTGGTCAGCTAATGGAGGATTTTTTAAACACGAAGCTTGGGAATAAGCTATTACTGTAAATTCTGCAGAAACATTAAGAGAAAACGTAGAACCAACCAAAGAATAGAGAGGTGCAGTGCATCATGGGAGGTCTATGAGCAGCCAAAACCTCCAGAGAAAGAATTACAGGATATTTTCATGCATGTGCTTTGGTAGCAAGCATGAAAACCAATTGGAAATGCTAAATGCTGAGTTAGCACGCTAACGACCATTAGCAATACAAGCCAATTACAATGCATTTAGGCAGCCATATTGGATTTTAAAGACTTGGAATTCTGACTTTGGGGGATTCCAGATGAATATTCCAACTTGGAACATGCATTTTGACTTCCAAATAAAAGTGGAATGCTCCAGTAGGTGAGAGTCTTATGTCATATTTTTAAGGTCTTTTTGTTTTTGAACACTAATTTACATCTGTTACATTTGTCACTCCTGCAAATATTCCTAATTTAGATAAAAGGCCATACGGAAACAGAACGTTTGCTTTATGCTGGTCTGACTCCAGTATAAAACTTAAATAGCCAACTGGTCCTTCAAGTTAGATCCTAAACCTTAAGGGTTGATTCAGAGACTGGTGGCATCAAGGTCCCACAGGAGTGCACTGATGAGGTTTAGCTTCTAAATGGATCTGACTCTGTAACAGATTTAAATCAGGCTTACGTGGTCCTAAACATGTCAGAGACATCTACACCAGCTCACCAAACCCAACCAAGCCTTCAGAATGAGCACCAAATCCTTTTGACATTAGCCTCCAGCGGCGCATTAGCCAAAATGTCACTTTGAAACCAATTAGTTATGACCTCAGCGTGAGGTCAAAATGATCAAAGCATCCATCAAAGATCAAGAAAAAACAAGGTGCTTCTGCTGGTTTGTGTTATCGTGGCTTACATGGTTCTCTCAGCAAGAGGAAGAGGAGTCATTCCACCGAATCTACTCAGAATGTCTCTCAGAGTTCCTGTTTGTAGGTGTTCCAGGATACTTCACACCATGTAACTGTACTGCATGATGTTAGTACCGACACATCAGCTTTAGTGAGAGTTTAGAGTTTCTTTACATGAAAAATGCCAGTCAAAAGATGCTAAAGATCATTAAAGAGTGTTATCCCCAAGTTTTAGGAAATGTTCAAACTTCCAACACAACAATAAGGCCCTGTGACTCAAGGTTGGACATTGCCCTTGTGAATGTTCTGAGGCATTTTGGAAACTCCCTCTTGATTAGGGTTCAACATTAGTCTCCGACATTCTTGGCACAGTGAGATTCTGCCTTTACAGCTTATTAATCACATATAATCTTTAGTCATAATTCTCACCCTATCACTGCCCCTGAACTCATCATGGTTGGCCCCCAGGTGACCACTGGTCCTGTACACCAGACTAGCATCGGCTCTAAGGGTCAACCAGTGTTACACCCCTCTGCTAATGCCCTGGCCAAGTTGTGGTGCAGCAATCTGCATGACCTTGATTGAATAAACAGGCTGCACCTGTGACTGCAGACATAAAACCTGCTTGGTGGGGGCCTGAGCAGAGGACCACTGGGGCTGCCACCAGTACACTGAAAAAACAGAATAGTTGAACCAACTTAACTGAATTGCTTCAATTGGTAAGAAGCAATTGAATTAAGTTTATCCAACTTAAATGAATAAATTTGTACCTAGTTATTTAAGTTGGATAAACTTAATTCAATTGCTTGTTACCAACTGAAGCAATTCAATTAAGTTGATTCAACCTTTTCTTTTTACAGTGTATGGTACTGGATGGAGAGGTTTAAGAAACATGGCTCCATTTTAATAAAACATTTTAGAACTCTCTCCGTTGTGTTCAGTCTCCACTTTATGCTGTGGCCCAACGAGCCAGGTCGTAACATAGATGGGGGCTCGTCCGGGATTTGAACCCTGGACCTCCCGCAACAACTTAATCAAAACTGGTGAATCCATCACTCTCACCTGGCACATGTCTGCAAACTGCATATGTCCAGACAGTGAATGCAGCCTGTTACCAGAAGACTAGCAGCTCTTCAGTCCATCAACACATGAGATGTTCTCAGTCAGCTCTAATATCAGCTGTTTTTAGCAGCAAAAATGCATCCTTGTTCTTCAGCCTGTAAAAACGGAACAAAACAAGCTGCAGGCCTCTGAGAGAGGCGTTGCGTCAGAGATGCACATTTAAAAAGACAATCTGCCAGCTTCATTGTACTGAACTGAGATCTGAAACACCTCCAGCAAATCTGATATTCAGGTCTATAAACATCATGACTTCGTTTCTCAAATTCAGAAACAGGTCTATGCTTTAAATCTGATTATGTTTGTCTCCTTAAGCTGTATCATTGAATTTAAGGATTCATTTCAGATGTATGAACTCTGATTCACTAGTGATTTCTGAGTTTATTTTCTTGAAGCAGAATGAGCCTAATGTCCCAAATGTCTGAAATCGTAAAAGAACAATCACGTTGACAGCAGCGTAGGATTTTTGGATCAAAGTTTATAATCGATATTTGTGTATGTGTTAAATCTACAGAGTCCTAGCTGGTTACATTTAAATCAAGACGTATCCAGTACAGGTGGCTGAACGTAATAAAAAGTGTGAAAATAAAAATGTTTTACAGTTTAAAAGATGTTAAAGGGATACTATGCAGCTTTGCTTGTTTTGGTTCCCCCTGGTGTCCGTTTTAAATCACTGCCGTAAAAACGTTAGCATTGTTTTTGCTCAGAAACCCCTAAATCTAACTGTTGAAATGTCTCCTCAGCCTTCACTGCTTTCTACTGGAGCGGTTCATCACTCATTCAAAGAAATCAGCTGTGTTCAAGCAGGAAAAGATAGAAAAAAATCAGGAACCATGAGCTAAAAACACTTCGGAGCTAGCATAACAGCTAGCCACATTGGGTTAGCCTAACCCTCGTGAGACATGTGACTTTGAGACTTCAGGGCACCAGACCAGCGACCGAGCTAACCCTATCTAAGCAGCAGATGGGGCTGAGTGACTTTTCATTAACTCTGTAAAGGGTCAGATTAGCACAGACTGGTTCAAGGAAAAAATTAAAAAATAGGGATGTACCGATACCACTTTTTTCAAAACCAATCCGATACGATACTTAAATCTGAGTACTCGCCGATACCGAGTACCGATACTTCTACCACACAAAAAATGGAACAAATTGTAATACAGGTTTTATTTTTTTCTTCTTCTCTGCTTTTTACAACAAATGACTGAGATAAAAAATATATATATATATATATTAATAAAGATTATCACAAAACTAAAATATAAGGTGAAAAATAACCATTTTCTGTGATTTCACAGTGAAATTATTGCAGTTTTCCACATTTTAACCAAATAAAATGAACTATTTGGCACCATCTCCAGCTCTCAACCCACACTGTTCCTCTTTAGCTCAATAGCTCCCCCTAGTGTTCAATATAGGAAACTACAACAGAAATCACAAGTCACAGACAGTGAAGCCACTGGTATCGGTTCCTGGTATCGGGTAACTTTAACCGATACCGGTATTGGGCCGATACTGATACCTGTATCGGTGCATCCCTATTTAAAAATATGAAAAAGTTGCAAAGTATGCCTTTAAACATGGGTAGTTGACTGAGGGAAATTTTAAAATGATGGATAAAACAGCAAAAATACAATTAAGAACACAAACAAATAAGAAAAAAGGAAGCTGAACTGTGAAAATATACTAATAAACCTCAATATCGAGATGAATTCATTTATCATGTCATCAAACTGCTGATCCATTTATTTCCCACCAGTTTTCCTCAAAGGACATAAAATAAATGAATAAATAAACAAATTCCTCTTTATTTTGGGTTTTTATAATCTGATCAATTCTTCATGTAAATGTATTCCTTTAAACCTAAGTGGTTTTTAATGGTTCCAATTCTTTGTTTCTTTGTGTTTAATTATTTAAAAGAGGCTAAACCAAAGTGTGGTGAGAAGAACAAACAGCTGTTTAGTAATGATTCACTTCCAGTTTCTATTTACTATTTTATACAGAGGAGTTTCATTAGATAAGAACACTTTCTCATTGTGTAACATCAGTCTGTGTGTTTCAGTAGGCCGGCCGGCCTTAAGCGCGTTATGCAACAACAACA
>SSNR01000159.1:529290-554335 GCA_006937965.1 Callopanchax toddi
CCCCCCCCCCCCCTGCCCATGCCTACATCTGGCCTCGATTTGAAACATCCATTGTTTTTAACCCTTTTTGTTCCATTCCAGCAGTTTTTAGGGACACCCTTAAACTGATGTTCATTTGTTGGTCTTTTCTCAACGTTAACTTAAAAACTAATCAGTGTTTTCATCTGTTTTTCAAATGTGTAAAAATCCAATGAGAACAACTTTCTGTTTAGCCCATTTTTTTTACCTGTGATGTTCAATCACTGTGGCCAATCACATCACAGCTATAAAGCATGTAAATCTAATCTAACATTCAAAATAATAAGCTCATGAATGAATGTGAAGCTGTAGCCAAAGATTTTGAGTTTTTATGCTAGCAGTCTGCTTAAACTTAGTGAACAGATTAAATCTTATTCAGTGCAATCTTTGGCGTAAAAACGAGCATTTGTGAAGAAGGCTTCAGAGCACCAGGAGAGTCCAGCACACACCAGGACCTTCTCCTAAGGTTGACCCAGCTGCATGAAGCTCCACTAGAGCAGAATTTGATCAGGAATGAGAGACGGCTGGTGTGAAGGCCTCTGCAGAAACACAGAAGCCACTTCTCCTCAAGAGAAACATCAGGAACAGATGTTGTCCTTTGAGTTCTGCTAGTTTAGATTTACTTCACCTGAGTCATCTTAACCCTCAGGTGGGCAATCCTGGTCCTCGAGGACTAGGATTGTCCACCTTTGCCTTAGCCACTCCCACTCCTGCTCTCCTCTAGTCTCCATGTCCAACTGTTTTTACTGTTTACTGTATTTAATTTTGGATCATCTCACGTTAGACCCTGACATATATTCTGCCAATGATCCAGGGGCTGGACTGCTGAGGGCTGGGAGGAAGTCATTTTTGTTTGGAGCATCCAGAGAAGAAAAAGTGAGCGCTCCCATCAGTAAAGCATCCTGAGATCATTCACGCGTCTCACTCAGAATACAGCCATGGACACCCAACAACAGCTTAGTGATGAACAATACATGATGGAGCACTGTACCTTAAGGCTAAACCCAGAACTAAGTGGCTCAGGGAACAGAACATCAACATTTTGGGTTCATGTCCAGGAAACTCCCCAGACCTTAATCTCACTGAGAACTTAAACCCTCAAGAGGCAGGTGGACCAACAAAACCCACTAATTCTGAATAACTCCAAGCTCTGATTATAAGAAATGAGCTGGCATCAGTCGGGACTCGGTCCTGAAGTTGACCGAACTGCCCTCTAGGAAACGTTGACTCATCACGTCAACTTAAGGCAAATGTCAATAAAAGTGTTTGAAACAGATGATGTATTTATACGTTAAGGGAAAAAAGCAGAAGTCTGTTGTGGTTAAATCTTATGATTTCTTTCCCCACCCCCCACCCCCCACCCCTATCATCCTTGACCACCCACCCTGTGACTGAGTTCTCAGACAAAATGTACAGACAGTCATTCTATAGGCTTCAAACACGAAGGTTTATCTCCCTTCTCCTGTTTTTCCTTATCAATTATCAAAGTGAAAGAGAAGTGAAAGCCCCTGCAGCAACTTTTCAGACCCGGGTTATAGTGTTTCAGTATGAAAAAGCTGTGCATTGTTTTGTCATCTGATAATCCAGACTTAAGCATCTCGTCTGACCCTCCTGGGTTGCGTTTCATCCTCTCATCCGTTCCTGAAACGGCCGGCCCTCGCCAGCGTGGCCCCTGCTTTTTATACCATTTTCCGCCGCCAGAACAAAACAGCGATAAATGGATCGGCTCAAAGAGAGCGTCAGGCGAGCTGCGAGAGAGCAAGCACTCGACCAAATGATTCACCCTCTTCAGCCTTCAAAGTAAGGGTGTGATAGAGAGAGAGAGAAACACAAAAGGACAACCACACCTGGGTGTCTGATTGGTGACTCAGCTTCTCAGACGGTAAATTGACTCACGGCCAGCTCGATTATCTGCCTCAGTCTGCTGCCTGTGCCAAGGCCTCTGACAGACAAAGAGCTCTGCCTCTTGGGCTCATACCCGTCTAGAAGCAGCTACAGGAGTTTTTCAGTAAACAGACACTACACAGCTTGCATATTTTTATGCAGAAGTCATTCTGGATGTCTCTTCCGTTTAGTTTACATAATTGAAATCTTCTTCCTGCTCTGCTCTCTAGTGACTGAATCCAAACATGAAGAAAAGTCTTGTCATTGCACTGACACATTGTTAAAAACAATCACTTGGCGTTATTATGGGAGGGGTTTAAGAAGCTTAAAGCTCAAACAGCAACACGGTGCTTCGTATTATCCTAACAATAGAGCTGATATTTGATTTGATTTGAACAGAGTCGAGGTGGAGCGAGTTAATCGTTTTAGATAAATCAATTTCACAGAAAACTAATCAGAGCTGTCAATCAACTCTACACTGTAAAAAAAAAATGTAATTTTTACAGTAAAAAAACTGGCGGCTGTGGTTGCCAGAATAAATCCATAAAAAATACTGCGCACATGTAAAAAAACTTACTGAACAAACCATAATTAGATGAAATAATACAGATGAAAAGCCAAAGGAGACAGAGCCTTTTCATCTGTATTACTGTGGTAAACACGGTTTGTTCAGTCAAAATGTTTACGGTTCACAGTAATTTTTACTGAATTTTTCTGGCAACCACAGCTGCCAGTTTTTTACTGTAAAAATTACTTTTTTTTTTTTTACAGTGCACGTTTGGAAAAGCTCAGAAACAAATCTGTTTCTTAACCCGAAAAGTTAATAAATAAATAAAAAACCTCCACAGGGAAAATTAAAGGGAATTTTAAATGATCACAAAGTGGGCTCAATCACGTTTAAAGGACAACACTGAGGAGACTTCAGAATGCATTCACAACAACAAATTTACATTATATTCTGATTTTGTTCATTTTCTTTTGATTGAATTCTAGAAATCAAAATGATCCCGAATGTTGAAATGGTTTGTGAACAGAGCTTAGTTTTGTGAAATTGATTTCTCAAGTAAAAACCAACAATAATAAAAGGTAAAAAAACATATTCACAAATAGTTTGTCATTTTACCGGGTTTCCGCGGGGCCTAAAAAAGTCTAAAACTCATAACGTTAAATTTTAGGCCTAAAATAAGTCTTATAATCGCCCAGATTTTCGTCGAACATCTTAAATTTAATTAAGTCAATTCTTAAATTTTTACTTGTTTATTCCCGAGAAGCGTTATTCTCAGCATATATTAAATATGCTGAGTAAAACTCCAAAATCTTAAGTTGTCCGCCTTTCTGAGGGCTTCTGATAGCCGAAAGCCGGTGGTGGTATACCGCCAATAAACCACATGAAGAAGAAGAAGGAAAAGAAGACTGAAAATTGATCTGCTCCTTTTCAGTCAAATTTGTTTTGTGTTACCTATATTCTGTTTGTTTTTATTTTGAATGAAATATTATTTTTAATCCACATTTTTTTAACCACATTCATTACTCTAAAAAGTGAGTAGATATAAAGGAAACGACAAATTCAAATCTAATGACTCATATTTAACTAGAACAAAGAAAACAAAGTTCTGTGGTTCAGCTGAACACTGATCATTTTTACGAATTATTAAAAAGTATTTATCTTATTTTTAAGAACAAAACATTCTTTATGTGCAAAACAAAGAATCTCACATCTCACTAGTCTTCTGTTTGTAAGATAAAAATGCTTTAGAGTTGAAGACAACATAAAAATATGTCTCATAAAGTAAAATAAATCCTGTAAGCAGTAATATGAACACCAGCCTGTTGAAGGACATCCGTTAACGGTAACATCTTCCATCTCTCACAGACACACGTGGGGCCGGAGGCTTTAAAGTGATAATATGCAACTTTTTCATATTTTTAAATCTTTTCCTTGAGCCAGTCTGTGCTAATATGACTCTTTACAGAGTTAATTAAAAGTCACTTAGCCCCATCTGGTGATTAGATCCAGAATACCACGATTGCAAAATCTCCGTCGCCGTCACGGTACCCAGGAAGTCACGTGTCTCACGAGGGTTAGGCTAACCCAATGTGGCTAGCTGTTATGCTAACGCTGGAGTGTTTTTAGCTCATGATTCCTGATTTTTTTTTTCAATCTCTCCCTGCTTGAACACAGCTGATTTCTTTGAAGGAGTAAATAACCGCTCCTGTAGAAAGCTATGAAGGCTGAGGAGACATTTCAACAGGTAGATTTAGGCGTTTAGAAGCTGAAACAATATGCTAACTTGTGTAATGCAGTGATTTAAAACGGACACCAGAGGGAGCCCAAAACAAGCAAAACTGCATATTATCACTTTAACGGAAGCTTCCCCCCCCCACCTCCGAATTAACCAAAGCTTTTCATTTCTTCTAAAGGAAAATCTGATTCAGCACATTTTGTAACAAAACCTTCAATAAACTCCTGCCTGGTTTCGACCGATTGAGCAGAATGTTCAGTCTCCTGCTAGCTTGATGCTTCTCCCTGTTTCTGATCTGACTTAGAACTCATTACGTGTTTTTTTACTAGGGGTGGGAATTTAACGCATTCATTTTGATGAATTAATTACATAAAAATTAATGTGTAAAAAAATTTACGAAGTTAATCGCAGCTTTTTCGAAGCAAAGGGGAACATTTGTCACTGCACGTTTTGTCACGCCAACTTCCCTGGCGCACACATCGGAGCTCGGTGCATCCTGTGTCCAGATTCAGGGGTTGCATCCTTCTTTCACCATGAAAACCGGAAGCAAGCAGCTGTGACATTGGACGGTCTAGCCTTTGGATTTGTTCCTCGCCGTTCGGTTCGGTTGTATGGGCCGGTTTTACAATGGGGACAGACGAAATAGCAACCCGACCCGTCCCGGATCACACAATGGAAACGAGGCAGAAGTGTCAGAAGACAGTGGGTCAGTTCTAACATCAGGATAAAACCAGACTGGGGCAAAAAAGACTCATATAGGGTGGGAATCTTTTATTATTATTTAATAACAATACCCTTCTGAAAATGTACTTAAAATGAATACATAAAAAAAATAAAGTACTGTACTTTTAGGTCTGTTCAATTTTAATCAGGGATATTTTATTGTTTTTCTACAGTTTTGAACTGAAATGCAATTTAAATGCATTTTTTCAGAAATTAAGGAGCTTGAGTTTACAATATTAAAGTTCAGGTCTATTATTTGATTCTGTCACTTATATGTATTAAAGCCATACTCAGTAGCCAGGTAAACAATGCAGCTTTTAACGTTTTTTTTAAAAGCCTCTTAACAACGTTCTAATATAGTATAGCCATAAACATATTGTGGAGATTTTTTAAAAAACAAAAGAAATCAATAAAGTAGTCGTCCTACAGTTCTCTAAAAACTTCAGCCAATCCTATCGTTCGGCCCGAACGATAGGATTGGACAATCCAGCTGTCTGTCTGCCGCATTTCCTCACTGCTTGGATTGGCATTAATCCACCCAGACACATTTTGGGGCAGAACATCCCGGAAGTGAAAGTAGAAGTAGTGATTCCATTTTAAGATAAAAATACCAGAGTCCCCCCAAAAAACACCTTTTCAGCTAGCAGAAAACTAAAAACGTTTGGAGGTGAAAAGAGGAAAAGCTGGGGGAACGTTTCTGCTGCTGGAGTTAGACTCTGCTTTGTCACCTTTGCAAACCGTGGTCCCAATGTCCGCCGGAGGCTGGCGTATGGATTTTACCCGACGGAGGGGTGAGTTCACCGAGACGTGTTTCTGTAAAATGGCTAGGAGACCTCGTTTGTTTACCTGGCTACTGAGTCTGGCTTTAACACTGAAGCAGAGTGTAGCAGGAGGAGGTTTATGAGGCGTTTGGGGGCCTACAAAACCTCTTAGCCCCGGGCCATCAGCAGGTTAGGGTGACCCTGTTGGTGACGTGTGCTTTGTAGTTTTTTAAAAATATATTTATGCATCCCAATATTTTTTATGTTCATGTTTATATTTATTAATTTGGCAGACGCTTTTATCCAAAACGACATACGATTATTAACCTATAGGGCATGTTGTGATGGGGAAACCGGAGTACCCGGAGGAAACCCACGCATACATGACGAGAGCAGAAAAGCCACAGCTGGGATTCAAACCTGCAACCTTCTTGCTGTGAGGCAACGCTGCTAACAACTGCATGCAGCCCCAAATTTCATTGGCAAGATGTGTATTAAAAATTTTCAAGTATTCAGAGTGAGCAGTCATTCTTTAAACACATATTTAGTGTAAAAAAAAATCCAATTGTAATCTCAGGTAAGAAGATTTCTGCATATGTCCAGCAGAGGGCGACAAAGATAACTTTTCTAACTGTCACTTTATTTTCTGAGTGGTTGATTTGTTTAGATTTGGTTAAATAATTAAATTTGGATAAAAACATCACCATAGATGGGTTTATTATAGAGATAGCTTATTGTGTATTTGATTCTTCTTATTCAAGATTCCTCCAGTTAAAAATCTTAATGAAAGTTAATTTTCCTAAGTAGTTTATTTGTATTTTTTGTGACTTTTATGCAGAAATGTTGATGATTTCCCTGTAGAAATTGTTTTATATTAAAAAATATATTTTCTAAATATGGTACCAGTGATGAAGTGATTTACTAAATGGCTATTTCACAATTTCATCAGATTATAACGTAATCTTTCTTTTGCTACGAGGGTATTTTTCTGTATTTCCCTGGACACACTGAGTGTTTTTGGTGATTATATTTTTTAAATTCCTGACTGCCTGATTAGGGCTCTGGGACATCCAGATGGGTTATAAAGCCACTTAAACGTGGAGCTATAAACTCCAGCGGACCTAATTAGGAAGCTGACTCAGATGAGACGTCCTGATTGGTCCCAGCGGTTTGTCACTCACTGAGGAGATTTAAAGCTCTGTTTGGATCAGCTGCACACATCCTGAGGTGTTCTTGAAACGAAAAGTCATTTTATTCAAGTTAGAATTAAAAAAAAAAAATTGCAAAATGTGTTTTTCACATTTGAAGTGACATGAAAATACTTAGCAAATTAATGGATAATGGCTCTAAAACAAAAAAGCAGGTTAATTATACACATTTCAACTATAATGTGAACCAAAAAGCGTGCAGCACTAGCTTCGATTCTGAAAGAAAACTGTTTTTCTAGACATTCCTAAGACGTGACTCTGAGTTATTTTGTCTGTTTCATCGTCAAATTATGGTGAAGAAAGACTGCAAGCAGAAAACTTTCATTTAAAATCTGCTGCAGAATTTGTGGCGTCAGACACAGAAAGTACAGCTTGTTGGCTAAAAATGATTCAGTCTCCTGTGAGAGCCAGACAGTATGAAGCAGATGCATCTGTAGACAAGATAAGAACATGAAATATATCAAATAACTTCATATCAGATATGATGAACCATTAAGATAGAAATCTGCAGTGTTATTTACAGGAGCAGGTCAACACTGGTGATTTTCTTTCTGCGTATAACCCCTCAGGTTGTCTGTTTCTGCAGTCTTTGGACCATAAATCCATCACAGGAGCTTTATTCAGATGTTTCCAACAAGCAGTCCTCAAATAAAACCCTCAGCAAGTCAAACACAGCAGCAGCATTTCTGCTAAAACTTTAAAGTTTACATCAGAGTTAAGACACCAGGAGGCGTTCAGCAGGACACTGCAGGATATGCATCCGTGCTTAGGGACGTCTCATCAATCTGCATTTATTAAAATCAATTCTTTATTCTGCATCTTTTTTTCAGAGAGATATTTTCTGCTCCAACTCCTCCAAAGACGACAGACTTGTTTAGTCTTTTTCTAATTAACCTGTCACGAACCGTAACCTTTAACCTGCTAACTGAGGCCTGTAGAGTCTAAAGTGGAGCACTTTCTTTAGCATTGACCTCTGACCTAAAGGTGAACTTTATGAGACATCCACTTCTATGAAGACTGGAGGCTGTCCCAGATGTTTACCCTTTGTGAATAAAAACTTCTCTGTATGAAATTATTTCCTGAAACTAGTCTGGAAATGACCTCTAACCTTTCTCAGATTGATACAGCAATACTTTGGGATAAGATTTGTGCCAAAAAGATCAACCAGAAAGTCCAGTCACACCCAAATTATATCAAAATACAGCAACCAAAAGGAACATTTCAGAAGCAAAAGTGTGAAATTCAAAAGCAAAAAATATAACTCTTAAATACAACATAAACAATTTCAAAAGTAAATCATTATTATCATCATTTAGGCTTTTATTCTGAAGGGCATGTTTTGCTTCTGCTCTATGTTTTTGCTTTTGAATAGGTGCGTTCGAGATGAGCCAGTTCTGCGCAGATTCGATCACCGGTGATCGGCGCCCATTGCATGCCGGTTAGATTTCTGTCCGACTTGACGCCGACTTGCTCTGATGTCATGCCTACGTAGGCAACGATAACCTCGTGAGATCAAGGCGGCCGCAGATTTTGGAGCAAGGCGCTGCAGTTGCTCTCCACCGGCTGCAAAACCGAGAGCATGATGGGAAACGCCTGGCTCTCACCTGATCTCAGATCTGATTGGTTCACGTTTTGATCCAAACATCCTGTTGCAAAATGCGAAATGTTATTTGTTTAAATATATATTGTAAATTCATGCCACGTTGATGATGTCACTATAAAGGCCACAGTGAGAAATGTGATTTGTTTCAAAGAGTTTTCAGTAGGAACTGTTTCCATTTTCTATAAAGTTCTAATAAAACTACTGTCTGATTTTTATAATCAGATCATTTAGTACAGAGCAGTATCTTGTTTATTTTCTTTGACTGATCTGATCTCTCTAGATATATGTCTATTATTTAGTTTACTTTAGTGTTGATACTTTATATTGTTCACTCTTGAATTTGTTTTGAAATAGTTTGAACTTCAAATAAAGATTTAGGAAAAAAAGGAACGTCATCTGCAATTACGGACATTAACGCGATATCTTCAGCCTTATCATCACCTACGAGCTACATTTAGGAAAATCTGTCCGACTTAAAAGCAGACTTTTGGCCACGCCCCCTGCTGCGTCCGCCTGCTCTCGTTTGTTTTCCAGGCGAGGCGCAGTTCATCTCGAACAAGCCCATTGAAAGTCTCAGTGGGAGGGGCTTTCCAGTGCTTCAATCTCATTGGTTATGAGGGTTTGGAGAAAGTGGCTGTAGGTGTTTGCCATAGATATGGAGCCACCTACTCCTAACCCTCATAACCAATGAGATTCAAGCACCGGAAAGCCCCTCCCACTGAGACTTTCTTTCAAAAGCAAAAACTTCGAGCAGAAGCAAAACTGAGGTGCAGCAAAATCAAAATGTGCCCTTCAGAATAAAAGCCTAAATGGTCTGAATGAAGCAGAATTAAATGAGAACAAAAAAAGGTGTCAAATAAGTAAAATATGAGTTGTTAAGAAGTAAAAATGAGTTTTTGGTCTAGACAAATAAATATTTAATTATGAATTAGTTTATTTTGTTTTTAGAATATTTTATTTTTTCTTTTGAAGTGTTCTTTTTGGTTGCTCTAATTAGATATATTTTGGGTGTTAATGTATGTTTTTGGTTGAGCCTTTTGACACAGACCTTATCCCATATAGTTGCTTTTCCAGGAAACTATCAAAACTCCTGTGTTTATAAAGGAGCTCACGCTAATGATGATCAGTTTATCAATACATCTGATCAGCTGGTGTAACAGTTTCATTTCTATGGAAACTGTAATGATGGATGAAAGTTTTTACACACAGCTTCTGTATTTTGTTTTTTGGTAAAAACACTGAGTGATTTATTTATTTTTGTGTTGTTTTAGATGTATAGAATCCACCTGAGATCTGCCAAAAACCCTGATCATTTTACTATTAATCTGTAATAAATAAAACCATTGAATAAGATAGGTCTATTTTTTTAATAGGTTTTTGTTTTGATTCCAGCGTAAAAAGATATTATTAGACTGAGAATTGAATAAGAACCTCAGTTATCCAAATCCTGATCAAACAGAGGAAACTGGACTTTTTCCTTATTCTAAGAAAGTCATCACTTCTTCCCAGGAGCTTTCTCAGCTCAAACTGAAAAGTCCAGAGTTCCATGCTTTGAAATTCTCAACTGTAGTGAGTCACTACATTTAAAAGCTTGGTACTTTGCACTTTTCTGTTTAAACTGAAAAAGCTCCTGGGATGTGAAGTAAAATATCTTCAAGAGTTAAGAAGAAGTCCTGCAGCTTTTGACCTAAAACTCAAGGGTTCATATGAAGCACCAGAAGAGAAAAAACAAGTAAATAATGCAAAGGGTAAAAGGAAAATGTACATTTGTTCCAGAGCCAGATGTCCATGTGCGTTTGAGGGATAGTTCAAATAAAAGAAAAGAAGAGCTTTGAACATTTTAGGGGGTTTAAGTCAGAGAAACAGCGGGCGTCAACTGAAGCAACAACACCAGAAATTAATTAAACACGCTGACTAGTCACAAAAAAACGTCTTAAAACTTTCATAGTAGTTAAAACAAATAAAAATGATCTAACCTTTATGTTGTCATGCATTTAACATTTCATGGTTATTCTGGAAACGTTCCAGCTGCAGATAAACACATAATTCTATTTAAAAAAAATAATCATGGAGGCTTTTATAAAAAAGTGTTAGCATGGATAGCTACAGTATGTTTTAAAAAAAAATCAGTGTTGGAAAGGAATTAATTATTCCTGACAATTAAGTTAAAGGCATACTATCCAGTTTTGCTTGTTTTTAGCACCCCCTAGTGTCCGTCTTAAGTCACTGTTGTCTCTGCTCAGAAACCCCTAAATCTAAGTGTTGAAATGTCTCCTCAGCCTTCACTGCTTTCTACTGGAGCGGTTCATCACTCATTCAGAGAAATCAGCTGTGTTCAAGCAGGGAGAGATGGGAAAAAATCAGGAATCATGAGCTAAAAACACTCTGGAGCTAGCATAACAGCTAGCTACATTGGGTTAGCCTAACCCTCGAGAGATACGTGACTTTGTGAGACTTCAGGGCACCGGACCAGAGACTCGGAAGTTAAACGTGGTATTCTGGGTCCAAGCATCAGATGGGCTGAGTGACTGTTCATTAACCCTGTAAAGAGTCAGATTAGCACAGACTGGCTCAAGGAAAAGATTAAAAAATATGAAAAAGTTGCAAAGTATGCCATTAATGCTGGGAGCGATAACCTGCATCAGAAGCACGTAGATGGTTTATGATGTGAAACAATCAAAGTGAGACTAAATGAAGATCTGGGGCAGAAACTATTTATAGATCTTTAAATTAGGGATGCACCAATACCGATACTGGTATCGATATCGGGCCGATATCGGTTAAAGTTACCCGATACCAGGAACCAATACCAGTAGCTTCACTGTCTGTGACTTGTGATTTCTGTTGTAGTTTCCTATATTGAACACTAGGGGAGCTATTGAGCTAAAGAGGAACAGTGTGGGGTGAGAGCTGGAGATGGTGCCAAATAGTTCATTTTATTTGGTTAAAATGTGGAAAACTGCAACAATTTCACTGTGAAATCACAGAAAATGGTTATTTTTCACCTTATATTTTAGTTTTGTGATCATTTTTATTAATTTTTTTAAATCTAACTCAGTTATTTGTTGTAAAAAGCAGAGAAGAAAAAAATAAAACCTGTATTCCAATTTGTTGCATTTTTGTGTGTGGTAGAAGTACTGGTATCGGTACTCGGTATCGGCGAGTACTCAGATTTAAGTATCGGCATCGGATCGGTTTTGAAAATAGTGGTATCGGTACATCCCTATTTAAAATAGTGATTTGTGTCATCATTTATGGTGTTTAACTAGATGTAACTGTTTGCTGAGTCAGCTTATCTGCTTAATTAGGCCTGATTACAAAGACTTACCAATAAATATCTATTAAACAAATGTGCACAAAGTAGGGAAACTATAACGCCAAACAATCAAACATGTAACATGTAATGAGGTACGCAATAGAAACAAACACATTAATAATGCTAATATTCTAACATATTAATAAACAGACACCTCAAAAAACAGCTTGTTTTTAATTTACCCTTAACACACTGAAACGTGTTCAGCCTGAAATATGAAATAATAAAAAGTTCAAGATATAGTTTTTAAAACTGTACTTTTTGTTGGATAATAATAATAAAACTTCTAAATATTAACCTGTTATATAGTATGTCACTTAACAAATACAAATAAATACAATTGGCCCTTTCTACCTGTAGATCCTCCACCAGGGGGCAGCAGACATGTAGAGGACTGGATATAGCAGGTTTCTGGTGAAAGTACTAATACTAATACTCCATCAGGTCACCTGAAGATCAGAATAGTTTAAGATAAATTTTCAACACTAGTCAAAAAGGGTTTAATATCCCAGTCTGGACTAATCAAGAAAGGGGAATCCTAAATGCTCTCTGATTGGTCAGAGGAGTTGTAGATCTATATTAGTCTGGTTTGGTTTTTGGGGAGGATTTTTGTCCCCGAGATGTTTAACCACGACGAACTGAGCCCACTCAGACTAGCCGTTTGCTCATCAGTCTCTGTTTCTTCAAACTGAGGCTGTTCAAACACCTTATCTATTGATTCTTTAGAAAAGATCAGAACAATCAATTTAAAGTGTCTCTGGAAGTCTAATCGGGGGAATTTAGCACCAGTAGAGCAGAATTCTTACTTCCAGTTTCAAACTGAGCCTAAGTGAAAACTGGCCCTTAAAACTGGATCCCAATAAAGAACAAACCTTTAACTGGGAGTGAGGCTTCACCAGTTAGAACAGCTGCTGGATCACAGTTATAGTCTGCACCTCATCCAGAAACCAGGAATCCTACGAAAATAAATCTTTATTTTTTAATTTCTCTGTTATTTCCTGCGATGCGCCAAAAAAGGCAAGTTGGAAATGGGAGACAGACGGCAGACAGGGGGGAGGGAGGGAGAGAAATCCCCAGAGACGAGAGGGGGGGAGGAGGAGGGACAGCCAGGACCAGACAGGACTCCAGTCGCCGGTCACTCGGCGCAAAACACGGACGCACCGACGCTGATCTCCACCGGAAACTACCTCAAGTCCTTTGAACGCCGGTTAACGGCGCGCCGACGGACTGATAAATAAACTGATTTCAGAGGAAGAGGAGGAGAACGGAGGAGGAGAGAACCGAGGCGAGGGGAGGACGGACGGACCGGAGAGGAGAGGAGAGGAGAGGAGAAGGAGAGCAGAGAGAGAGAGAGAGAGGGGGGAGACTCGTCTTCAGGGGGAGTTTTATTTCGGTCTCCTCTCCTTCTCCAGCCCAGCCCTGAGACCTTCCTCCTCCGGAGGGTTGATGTGACTCCAGGAGGCTGTAGATGTTGAACTTGATGGGTGTTTTAAACGCCACCGCCGCCAATGTCTCCTGTACTTGTAACTGCAAGCGCTTCTCCTCCATCCACAACATGGAAATCAGTAAGTAGACGGCTCCATTTCCTGACTTCAGGCTGTGAATCCGTTCAGTTCACTGTCTCCGCGTTTTGACCTGTGAATCAGCAGCCAGTTCGACTCAGTTCCGCTGATTTAAAGCGGATTTAGACGCGTTTCGAGCTTTTTGATGGACTTTCTGCTAACTTTTGCTCGTAGTTCAGGTCCAGACCCGGTTGAAACCGCCGTCAGTAACAGGCGTTTCCCTCTCATGTGATTCACAGCGACTGGTTTTGAACTTGAACCGAAGCGGCAGAGCTCCCCGTCGCATGTCGGGGCTAAGCGGGCAAAACGAGACGATCCGAAGGGTTTTGACGGTGAAACCGTCGGGCTGTTTCCGGTGAGGACGGTAGTGTCTGGATACCGGGGGGAAACGGGGGGGTTTCTCGGTAGGAAAGAATCAGGGGGGGTGTTTGAAGTTTGGTCGTCGCTTCGTCATCCAGTGAAGCCAGACGTCTGTCTCGCCGTCTGCCTGCGCGAGCGCGTGCGCGCCTGCTTAATGTGTGTGGTCGTATCCGGGAAGTCCCTGCTTGTGTGTGAGCGTGTGTGTGTGTGAGTGTGTGTGTGTTTACCTGTGCAGTTTGTGTGTTTGATTCTCTTTTTTTAGAGCTTTTTCTCACCATTGGGTTCAGTTAGAATGCTGAGGTCACTTACAGATGGAAGGTGTGTGTGTGTGTGTGTGTGTGTGTGTGTGTGTTTTATTAGACAAATGAACATTACAACTTTTATATGAAGCAATATGGACAATGTCTATAGCTCAGGGTGTCCAAACTTTTCAACATGAGGGCCAAACTCACTGTCAAGTCCTCGAGGGACACAAAAGTTAGAAAACTTCTTAAAAGGAACAAGCAAAAAATATTTTGTTCTGCTCAAAAATTCATTATAAATGCAACATTTTAATGAATACGAAACAGGGATCTCGTAGGTTTGACTCCATAATAAAAAGCATCAAATTCACTGGATCTGATTGGTCGACTGTTTTTGGGTTTCTAGAAACTACACTGTAAAAAATATGTAATTTTTACAGTAAAAAACTGGCAGCTGTGGTTGCCAGAAAAATGTAGTAAAAAATACTGTGAACCGTAAACATTTTTACTAGGGCTGCAGCTATCGAATATTTTTGTAATCGAGTACTCTATCGAATCTTTTATCGATTAATCGAGTACTCTAATAAATTGTATGTATGTATATATAAATATACATGAATAAACATACATATAAATATATATGTATGCATAAATTACATGTACAATGTATAAATCTGAGAGAAAATAATAAAGTATTAAACAGTTTTTTAAAATAAAAAATAGATATAAACCATGGTTTTGTGGCATATAAGTGCATTTACTATTATTACCGGTATTTGTTGCTTACCTCTGAACTTTCTGTTATGTCACTGTCTTCCCCTCACACACCTTTTTTTCAGTCGGACTGAAGTGACAGCGCTGCAGCTCGCAAGTTAATTCCATACGCGATGGGTGGCTTTGACTAATTGCTGGAATTCCTGTTTTTCGCGGCACAAATCTCATTGCATGTTTCATTTTGCTCTGTTCCCGTTTACCTTTCTAAAATGCGGCCAAATTTGAGAGTTTTTCGGAATTTTTAACCCGAAACTTGCTACGCTATTTTGACAGGGAGGGGCTATCTGCTCCTCCGTCTCACCTGTGTCTCCACCCGTGTAGCTGCGCAGGCGGATAAATGAAGCATCTCATTTACAGGGACATTTTATAGTAAAAGTACCAAAGTCAGTACCGTGTTTTTTCGCTACCGGTACCCACTGACGTCTTTCGGTCGGTACCGGTCTAGTACTAGTAGTACTAGTACGGTCTAGTTGTCCGCCATGGCTTAAGAGAAAATTGTTACATTCGCTACTCGCGTGTGCATTCAGTGCAGTGTGTATGTGCGTCACTTATTTCGGTCCGGGTTAAACATGACCCCGGGCGATTGCAAAGCCATGAATTAATTAAACATGAATTAAACGAAGCCTCGAGGCTTTTTCGTACTCGAATTATTCGAGGTACTCGAAGAATCGTTTCAGCCCTAATTTTGACTGAACAAACCGTGTTTACCACAGTAATACAGACGCCTCGGAGCTACAGATGAAAAGGCTCTGTCTCCTTTGGCTTTTCATCTGTATTATTTAATCTAATTATGATTTGTTCAGTAAAATTTTTTACATTTGCACAGTATTTTTTACGGAATTATTCTGGCAACCACAGCTGCCAGTTTTTTACTGTAAAAATTACTTCTTTTTTTTTACAGTGTACATTTTGTTCCATCCTCAGCACCAAGACCAGGATCTGGTCTTACTTCAGTCCTGTTGCTGGATTTAGTCAGGCTTCATGAACAGAGCTCACAAGTCTGCGTTTTGGTGAAAGTCAGTGAGGATTTGTGGTTATTTTGACCAGGAAATAAAGTCGGAAATCTCAATATCTCTTGAATTATCTAAAAAAAAAGGTAGAATATTTTGATTGAATGGAAAATTTTACATTTAAAAAGATTAGAATTTACTTGGATTTTGTTTGTTTGTTGGGTTTTATGTTAGTAAAAATAAAAAAAAAGATCTCTCTGCATTAAAATCCTGCAGGAAAACTAAATTATGTAACTTTTAAAATGCAGCTGAGGGCCACACAAAATCACTCTGAGGGCCGCATTTGGCCCCCGGGCCGCACTGTGGACATGGGAATAGGGGATCCAGTCGTCTGTCAGCGTAACCCTATAATGTGCCTCAAATAGAAATAAAAATAAAGTTAAATAAATTGATATTAATAATAAAAAATACGATTAGAAGGGTGGGTGGGAAAAGGAGATAGGGGTTTATTCTGCTGTAGTTTTTGATCTGAAGCTCAAACATCTGATTTATTTCCACTGTATTTGAATGCACCATTAAGCTCAATATTTTTCCTGTTCATGAACTCATATCTGCTAATTGATACTAGCAATAATAACAGGTCTGTCATTCAATCATAATTTTCAGGTCAGTAAGAACATATATTCTGGTAATTATAATTATTTGAGATGAATCAGAATTGGAGGAAGTAGCTGTGAGCCGATCAGAGCTGAACAGGGGGATCTCAGTCATCAGGTCATTCTAGTCCTTTAGTTTCTTGAAGATGTTTCAGTCCTGGTCAGAGTTTATAACCGTATGATTTGATTAATGAGCTGAAATCTCGTCGTTTGGGCAGAAACGAGCCCATTAATGCAGTTTTCATTTCTGATTAAACACATTTTTCTGTAGCCTTTTCCTGTTTTCTCCATTTGACTCCATAAACTAATGTTTTACATGTATTACAAAATCCAAAGCAGACTAACAAATGCAGAAATTGAGAATAACTCCAGTTAATGAAAGCATTACGAGGAGTGACCGGCACATTTATCGATTTGTTGTTTCAGGTTTGTTGTGATGCAAAGAGCAACAGTTACAGAGCTCAGATGTTCATACACTGTAAAAAGAAAAGGTTGAATCAACTTAATTGAGTTGCTTCAGTTTATCCAACTTAAATTACTAGGTACAAATTTATTAATTTAAGTTGGACAAACTTCATTCAATTGCTTGTTACCAATTGAAGCAATTCAGTTAAGTTGGTTCAACTATTCTCTTTTTTCAGTGTAGGGTCATGATTAATTTCTCTAAATGCAAAATATATTAAAAAAAACTAATTATTTTACACAAAATGCAAAGATTGTCGCGTGAATTTTCAAATCGTGTCTAAATCTCTGAAGTTATTTCCACTAATAGAGATGATTTTTTTTTCCAAAATGTTTAAAATTCTGGGATTGCTCATGAAGACACAACTTCTAAGTATTCTGAAAGCTGTTTTATCCCATCTAAATCCGATTCAACAACTTCTATTTGCAGTGAAAGTCTAATCAGAAGAATATTTGTCTTTTTTTAAGACTTCTCCGTTTGAAACCAGGAAGCCCTGATATGTGAGAAGCTGTGAGTAATGGGTTTGTCCAGTCATGTGTAGGAAGGGTTCATGCTGGTGTCATCAGTCATTTATTTCCCATGCAGCCTTTTTGACAGGACATTAGTCCCAAGTGGATGCTCCCTGAGTTTTGGCAGACTGGATGAGAAATATTAGCGTGTGTTTCCATTTCAGAGTGAAAACCTCTGTCGTGTTGAGATTTATGCTTCAGATTTTTGACTTTTGTCATGTCTGGAGAAATTGTCCGTCTCTTGTTTGCTGCTGAAAAGTTTTAAATCACTCTATCAATGGAATGAAAGAGCTGATTATGAAACTGTGTGTGCACGTTTCCATGTTGATGGTCAAACTTGGACTGAAAGTTCACCGAACGCTTGTCTTAAACTCATTTTAGATAAAGTCAGTGACGACACGACGAGGCATTTCCAAATAGATCAGTGACTTTTTGTCTCTTTGTAAAATCAATCCTGCTCTTATTTTTGACTCCATTTTACAAAGCAGATGATTTTTGTTAATTTTTTTTAAATACAAGATGTTTTTTCTTAATTTATATGTAAAATCCTTCCTGTTAAATTAAAACCATGTTTTATTCCAGTTGATTTCGCTGCACCTGTTCGTTTCTGTGGGTGGTTTTTATGGTTGATTGTGGTTTCTCTGCAGTCCAACTGGTTTTATTCAGACTCACAGGAACTCTCCCATTAACACCAAACTTTTCAAGACCAGGACCAAAATGGCCTGGTTGAACGTCCTCACAGGCCACAAAGATTAAATGACTTAGTTTTAAAAAAAGCAAATTATTTGGTGATTTCTTTTTTTGTTCTGCTCCAAAATAATAAGTGCAACGTTTTAACGAATTGAACAGAGTCAGCGTAGAAAAGGATCAGTAAATCTATGAGACATAAAAAGGGTTTCCTACGCTTGATTTAAAAAAGAAAAGCATCAAATTCCCTGGATTTGATTGGTCAAATGTTTTCTTTCTATCCTAACATTCTTAAAATGCAGTTCAGGGCCACACAAAATCACTCTGAGGGCCTCGAGTGGCCCCCGGGCCACCCTTTGGACATGTCTGCATTAACACATCTAAATGCAACCCTGGTTAAGAAGCTGGACTAGGACAAGCGCCCCCTGCTGGCTGGTTCCAGTACAAGTTTTAATTCCATGTAAACAAATGGGATGTCGTCCATGTAAAAAAAGATAAAAACTAGGGATGCTCGATATTGGCTTTTTTACCGATATTGTCTAACTCTTAATTTCCGATACCGATATAAGCGGGGTAGCCCTCATTTAAACACAGTATTTAATGCAAGGTGTGCCAAATAAATAAAAATATCTCAAAAACTAAACATCAGATTTGTTATATTTTGACATTTTGGGAGAGAGGAGAAGTAGCTGAACAGTTTGATGTATAATATGTGCACGGTATGTATAGGTCATGTGTGTCATCATTACAAAAACCGATACCGATATTTACCAATATTACATTTTAATGCCGATATCGCCGACCGATAATATCGAACATCCCTAATGAAAACATATATATTTTAGGTAGCTTTTCTTGATTTTTGTAGATGTATTTTCTAATAGTTCTAATAATTTATCTGATGCTTTAAAAGCCACCATGACAGGTGAGAAGGCCGGACTTTCAGATCCACTTCCCAAGAGAACAACAGATATACTGTAAAACCGTAACCGTATTTTAATTTAATCGTCCGGAGGTAATCCGTTTGCAGATTTGAGAAAAAGTTTATTTTTATGACTTTTTGAGCAAATTGCAGGTCCTTTTTGACTCAAATCAGCCCTAAAATGTCTCTTTAAGAAGTGGGATGTGGTGCCTGCACGGGTTCAGCAGCCGACTACCATCTGGAGGGATTTGACTCCGTTTGATGGTAATCTGCATTTAGCACATAGGAAGTGTATGCAAATGCATTCTGCTGTTTCTTTTTGCAGATTTCTGCCCACCCTACCTTTAAGCCGTAGATGATGTTTTTAGTTTAGTCAACATGATAATCGTCCCCCCTCTCCCACTGTTTGGATCTCACTTGTCAGAGTCTGAAGAGCCTCCGTTGTGAATCAGAGACGGCATAAAGCACTCATTTTGTTTCATGCTCCTCCAAGACGTCGAACTGTGTGTGAGCCATGTAAGATTTTCTTTGTGAGAAACTGAATAGGATGCAGATTTAAAGAACACAAAGGCGTCTAACTGAACATCAAAGTATATCCATTTGAATCTGGTATCGCTGGATGGTAATTTAGGTCATTGCCCTGACTTGTAACAGTAAGGCGAGATAAGAATGCAGATAGACAGACACTCAATTCCTCAGTCTGAAAACAGACGTGGTGTTTAGTCTGGAGGACAGGAGGAGGAAAACAGATAAACCAAAGAGGGAGGCAGAGCGGGGAGAAGTGAGAGTGAGGAATATGTTGTAACTCAGAAAGAAAGAAACGAGAGAGGAAAGAATAAAAGAGACATCCTGGTGAGCTGAGACTCATGTAGGAGCTGGCAGACTGCAGCTAATGACGCATTGGCCTTTATTCTAAAAACAAGATTATTTTTAAGCCAGTGCAGATGTACTGGACAGCATGCACTGGAGTATGACTGGAAAGACGCAAGGCACGGCAGAGCTGAGTAAAACGCAGGATAATCCACATGTGAGACGTGGTGATCAAAGCAGGACATGATAAAAGGGGAGGGGCTTCCTCATTTTCCACCTCAGAAGATCTCGAAAACAGATTTCACATTCAAGAACAGACATGTGACCTGATGTGTGCTTTAGAGGCTCAACGCAGCAAAAACAGGACAAACTGTCACGGGGGTCATAGGTCAGGTTTGAGGTGAGACTGTTGTGTTTTTCCTCTCTAAAATCAAAAAACACTGCCCTGTGGGTCCTAAAATGTTGTTTCCGTGGAGATGGGAAGCTCAGAAAACAAATCAAATGTTTCTAAATTCATAAAAACATCATGTGGACGGCACCTAATAGGATCAGACTGGGGCAGGTCAACTCAAAAGGCATGTAAAACAAAAACACAACAATTGGTTTTAAAAATGCAAAGTTAAAGCGAAGCTAATCCACTGCAGCAGCAGCACAAAAAGCTCACAGCAAAGCAATCTGCATCTATTCCTTTAAATATGGGGAACCAGTGTTGCTGTTTTTACTGGTTTGGTTGGTCTGTGGAGCATTTTGGTCGACTCCTGATGTTTTTAATGTGCTATAAACTGACATTCACAAAGGATCAACAAAGATTTTATTATTTTTATTTGAAGTGAGAATCTTTGCAGAACTCGCATTTTGAGTCATCTATTAGTGATTTGATGCATTTATGTGTTGCATCCTGTGACATTTATCCCAGTAGTAAATAAATACAGTTGTGTCTTAAATGTGTCCCTTTTACAAACATGCACAGACAATAATACAGCATATACATCAAGATGCATGTTTAAAATTAGTGTTTAAGTTTTTTTTTTTTGCTGATAACTGACAATGTATTTCTTCTAAAACACATTTCTTATGACTTCAGGAAATTAGCAGACGCTTAACTCACAGATTTGCTCTTATTGGACTAATCTTTAAGAACCAGCTGTAAATAAATGTGCACCAATGAGAACAACCAAAGACATAAGTGGTGAAAAGTAGGACCGGTTTATCAGGAATCAACAGGTTTGACGGGTCTGGGTACCAGTTAGCGTAAAGCATCAGCAGCTGTGCTAATTATTAAAGTGTGAGTTGTCAGTTTGTCGTGGACTAGTGATGGGATTTATGGCTCTTTAAGGGAGGAGTTCACCTCAATGAGCCGTTCAAAAAACTGGCTCTTTTATGGGTTTTTGCAATATTTTAAAAGAGAAATGTACATCGTTACTATTAAACTCCGTCAAAGATGTTTAGAATGGGATTATTACAAAGTAGCAATTGTTGGAAATAGGGATGTCCCGATATTGATATCGATATCGGAATATCGGATATCGGCTCAAAAAATACGATATCGGATTATATTGGACTGCATCAAAAATCTCAGATATCAGCAGTCTGTATTAAAATCAGGAATTGTAGTCATCCTTTTAGTTAACCAACCATTATTTGTTTTCGGCTTGTTATTAAAGTTATGTTTATTTTGTTTGTACTGTTTTTTATGGTCACTAAGAGCAATGATCTCATTCTTTTGGGCAGTGGATGAAACTTTGAACACTCAAATTGAAGCAGTTGGTCATTTTTTCTTATGTCTTTTTCTTATGTATTATATCGGATTGATATCGGTATCGGTCAGTACTGAAGGCTGCAATATCGGTATTGTATTGGGTATCGGAAGTGAAAAAGTTGTATCGGGACATCCCTAGTTGGAAATGTGGAAATAATGTTGGTACTTATCTTCATGCTCTCTGGGAAAGTGCGTTGGTGTTCCCGTTTTGGGCGGAAGTGGTCACAATGTTGGAGAAATGCACATGCCTATCCATACCTCAATCACATGTTTGCTGGGAGATGAATCTCTAAGACCCCCAGGGTCGACAAAAATATTGTTTGGGTTAATAGTGGAGGGGTTTATTTTGTCTGCAAAGGACTTGGAAAAGCCCCCATAAGCCGAAAACTGAGGATTGGGTCAAACTGATGATAGAGACGGCCTCATTTGTATGTATGATTGGTAAAATAAGTAAGGCCCGAGATAAAACAAGCCAAGTATGGAGTCATTTTCTGCGATATATAAAATTGCATGATGGTTTTTCCTCTGTCTGATGGGTCGTTTTATAATTTCGCCCGTGCATTTAAGTTAGATTTACGTTATTGTTTTGGTGTAATGTGGTGTTGTGTTTACATGTAAATATAAAACTTATAAATCAATAAAAACTTGAATGAAAAAAAAAAAAAAAAAAAAAAGAGAGAGAAATGTCATGTGGAACTATGTTTGGGGACACTCTTTGTTGCAACACCTACGTGTGCGTCGCTAATTAGCTTCCCCGATAGAACTGATGGGTTCATGTTGCTATGCCAGTGTCGTTGAATACTGCCTCCTGGCCGCGAATATCTTTTTTCTAGGTGATATTAACCATGGTCCCGCCTTCCTCGCCTGTGATTGGCTGTGGGGATTTCAAGCAAGCTCCTGCCTTTCTCGCATCTGATTGGCTAGAAGGACTCGACTATTTGGAAATAAATAAGGATAAGGTTAAAATGTGTATTATTTAATTCAAATTTATTTCTAAGCTGATTAGAGTTAGGTTAGGGTTTAAGGTTTGGGTTTAAGGGTCATTCTCGCTCAAACCCTAACCTTAAACAACCTTATCCTTATTTATTTCCAAATAGTCGAGTCCTTCTAGCCAATCAAATGCGAGAAAGGTGGGAGCTTGCTTGAAATCCCCACAGTCAATCGCAGGAGAGCGCTTGCAGCCAATCACAGGCGAGGAAGGCGGGACCGTGGTTGATGTCTCCTAGAAAAAGGATATTCGCCTCCTGGCCTCAAACGTCACATTTAATACAAAAAATGAACGGTTCTTTACAAGGACTCTGTTCTTTTTGTTCAAAGTGAAGAGCCGTTCAAAAGATTCGACTCGTTCATGAACGTCACATCGCTATCATGGACCTTTAGCAGCTTTCAAAGCATTCAAAGCCCCTGACTCACTTCAGGTTTTCACGTCTGACTTCCGTCCCTCCTCTGAATCACACAGGTTCTGATTGTAGGGTTTAATAAACTTGAAACCTAAGACCGAGGGATATGTTCAAAAACACATCTGTTCTGAGCAGCAGACACAGCTAGTCAAAGCACATGACCTCAACATTACTCAGGGGTGAGCCGTGTGTCTGTGTGATGAGGTCATCGGTGCTATCTGCTCAGAGGAATCGTTTCCTACAAGAAGCTGGATCTCCTGGTGGATTCGTCACCACGTGTCCTCCTAACATCAACACGTCCGCAGTCGGCCTGAATAAATGTTTCTCATATCGTGTGTCTGAGTTCATCTGGAGGCTGCAGGCGTTTATTTGGGTTAACGCGAGGAAGGGAGTCATTTTAGATGTTACCACAGGAAGTCAGACAGAAACGATGTTCATCTCCTCAACCTTAACTGACATCACATTACTAAAATAAATACGCGGTCTGTTCGGCTCTTTTTACAGTTTACAGGCGGCGCGTTTTATCAAAAGCAGCTCAGAGAATTAAAGGAAAACTAATTCAGGCTGAATGTTTTATTATAGAAAGAAATTAAGGACAGTTAAATAAACTTCTCCTAGTTCTTGTGAAATCATTCCAAAAATATCAAACAAACGAGAATTACACAACACCGTGTAATTAAACCAGGCAAAAGCAAAGATTTAACATCAGTCAACAAATAACAGGAGAAACCCGTAAGTTGTGTTTGGGTTTTTAAAGATTTTAGTGTTCAAAATGGAATAAAAACTCTTTTTATTTGGTCATAATTTTTTAGATTGAGCTTCTATAAAGGCCCAGGGTTCAGTTCACAAAAAGTCCCGTCCCATCTGAAACTTTCTGTCGTGGTTTCCTGTGTGATTTTCTGTCATGTGTCCTTCTCCACTTCCTGTCTGAGCAGCAGCCTCCCATGTGACACAGACACAGCTTTGTGTTGCAAAACGACATCTCGATGCAACCAGCATGCAATTTTGATTGAGTTTACTTTGATGCAACTCTAATGGTTGCAGAGAAAAGCATCTTGAGATGAAAATGAATTGTTGTTGCTTTCCTGAGACGGAATCAGTCATTAGACATGGCCGCTGTAACTTTTCACTGCCCTTTCAGTCTTAAATGTTCATTTTTAATGGCGTCTAATGACAGTTGATGTTTCATAACCATAACTGGCACGATCAGCATTTTTTTCTTTATTTAAAACCGTTGTCGTTTATTCAGTTTTCTCCTTTTCTGCTTTCCCGCAGAACTCGGTGAATCATGGAAATTAAATCACCGAGTCTGTTCCGGCTGCCCTTCCAGACTTATTATGCAAACTTTACTGTCTGGCTGTCTCATAATCTGTGTGAGAACAAGCATGCACATGGGTTTTCCTGTCTTTTTCCTGTCGGTGCAGCCACTAGATGTGATGTAATGGTCAGCTGAGAGATAATTCTCATAGGGAACGCTCTGAGTTGTGTTTACAGAAGCCTGCGCGGATCAAATTCTCTCTTTTTGTGCAGTTTTTTTTTTTTTGGGACTGACAGCTGGCATTGTCCCAGAAACAAAATCACATAAATCCTGGAGGATGATAAACAGGCAGTAATTTGTCTGCAGACCGTCATTCAGTGCCTGGCTTGAAGGCGTATCAGCAGCAGCGGTTTCCTTGTAGAGTCTCTCATCCTACTCGGGCGTTCTCATTTCCTGCTTTTCTGAATTCCTTCCTCTCTTATCCACTTCCTGTCCACAGAGTTTTTGTTTGAACTGCCAAATTTTTGCTGATCTTTCGATTAGCTGAGTAAAATACATTTTTTTTATTCACTCGGCTGAAAGAAACTGCATTTAGCCCTCATTTCTAAATTGATTTTGTCCTTTTCCTACGGTTTTAGGCCGTTTCTGAGGATGTAAATGATCTTGGGTTGCAGCTTTGAAAAGCCTCTTCTCTCCTTCCTTGCCGTTTCATCTCTCCTCCTTTCATTTAGCCTCTCAGCTGTTCATTGTTTCTCAGTCTAGACACTAATAACACACAGAAACCCAGAAAAGTCATCAGGAGGCTCCCATCATGCATATATGGAGATGCATGCAGCATGTGCACGAAGAGGTCAAGTTCACCGGTTTTTTTTAGGAGGGGCTATACGTGCGCTTATGTGTGTGCTTGTGCCCCCCCCCCCCCCCCCCCCCCCCCCCC
>SSNR01000159.1:554345-568624 GCA_006937965.1 Callopanchax toddi
AAAAAAAAAAGAAAACACGACTGTCTGCTCCTCTAAATGCATCTGTTTATGTTGCTTAAATTACAGCTCTTTTGTTAATTATTCTGACCCACTAGACGCTGCCGTAAGATCGTCTGGCGTTCGCGACGCGCAGGCCAACATCTGATTATGTGTAAAGAAGAAATTACAGCGTCTGAGGCTTCTGTTAATTAGTCTGAAGAGTTATAATTTGCCTGTCTCGGTTTCAGCCGCTAGAAGGGAGCACATCCTGAAATCAAGAAACGGAAGAGAAAGAAGTGGAAGTTAAAGGAAGTACTTTAACCGTCTGTATGTATCCATGTTTGTGTTCAGTCGTCGGGTTCAAGTGGAATTCTTCTGCTTAAATGTCAACATTGTCAGCAGTAATTCACCTAAAGTGTTTTATACGCTCGGGGAAGCTGGTCTGGACAGAGTTAGGAGAAGGGGTTTAGTCTGAGATCAGCTGTAGCTTTAGTCTGTTTTTCTTTATCTGTATCTCTATATTTAACTCTGAGACTTGATTTGGAACTAATTATCTATTAGTGTTTTTCTAGAGATCCACTGAAACATTGGAAAAGTTGTCTGGTGATCAGAATCAATATGATTGCCTAAATTAATCAAAGAAAATGTTTTTTTTTCTCTCCTAAATTCATCATTGCTACACTCTAAAAAATATCACCATGGCTCAACTTTAAAAAATTGTTGTAACAAATTGCATTGATTTTTTAAAAGTTACTCCAACTAAGCCAATATGAGCTAATATACGTGTCTGCAAAAAGGAAGGGCTGAAGATTCATGTTCAAGGACCACAAGTTTAGGCACCTTAGCCGACTCCAATAGGTTAGCTCAGCTAGCGGATAGCTTAAAGCTGAGGACAAAGCAGGGTGTGAAAATTTCAGTTTTAATGTTGTGTAAACGGACTGAGCACTGATAGTTACTTGCACAATAATTAGGGAAATAAAATGTATTTTCTTACCAAGTAAAGGTAATCCAACCTTGATCTTCTTTGGTGTCTCTCCTCGCTTTTGCTGGTGGAGTCTGGCAGCATAAAATGGCAGGTGGTTTCTCTGTTTTACTGCGTGCACATGTGATAGGAAACTTAAAATATAATCCCATATTGAGTGTCGCTAACTTAATACTTTTTCTTGTTAAGTGAAGGCAGAAAAGCTAATCCAGAATCAATATATTTTTAAGTTAAGAAGCTCTCTCTACACTGTAAAAATTGAATCTGGGTTCAACTTTTAAAAATTGCTTCGATTGGTAACAAGCAATTGAATTAAGTTTATGCAAGTTAAATTTTTAAGTTTGTTTTAAATGAAGTTAATACATTTAGGTAGGATGGTTCAATTGCTTGTTACCAAGTGAAGCAATTTTCTAAGTTGGATCAACTATTTCTTTTTACAGTGTAATTTTGATCAACTTCTTAAAAGAAGTTATCAACTTAAACAATGGACATGTAACAAATTGTAATTTTTATGCAGGAAAAGCTCTTGTTTTTAAGTCCTACTAACTAACCTCCTGAATCATTTCTTAGAGTGTAGTTGACGCTGGCGCTGATGCAGAACTCTGTGAATTAAACTAGATTTTTTAAAATGAATTTGACTAAATTAAGAGGGCTGCTGTTCACATAAACACATTGAGTTTGTTTTTGAAAATTGACAAAAAATGCACATTAAGAAATAGATCAACACAACCTGAATAAATCTACACACACACAACAAAAATATAAATTTCATTAGACATTTAGATGCATGCATGCAAATGCTTATTGTGTGGATGGGGGTGTTTTTGCATATGAAACCAGCGTTGGTCTGCATCTGCAGGCAGAGCAGGGTGAAGGGAGACAGTCTGGGTGTCTGGAAGGCCAGAGGTCAGGGGTCATGTCAGGAGGAGGGTGGGAGGAGGGGAGGATGAAACGTCTATTGTCTCAGTAGCAGAGGCTGCTCTCGCTTTATTTCCCCGCTTCTTATTTATGTTGAAGCTTATAGACTCTCACTGAATACGTAGCTTTTTCTGCATCGTCGGTTTGATAAAACTGGTAGATTTTGATCATAAAGTGCTCATTTAATCAGAGAAGATTTATAATTTAAAGATAAATGAGTTTAAATTTAAAAAACAAACATCAGAATAAACATTTAGCTTCACAGTAGCTCAACTAACACACGATCAAGAGAATAAGAGGTGATTTTCACCAAGTCCGTCGACGATTTTGCTCGTTGGGTCAACGTCTTTCACACATCGGCCTCCGTGTTTCTGAGACTTCCCACAGAGAAGATTCTGAACCAGTCAGCTGGTTCTGACTGGAACCAGGTCTAGACAATAGACACTTCAGTCTCAGAAGCACACATCCACTCTGACTACCCCCACATCCACGTCACAGACGCTCATGACCGTGGGCTTGACCCCTGCACACACGCACGCACACACACTTGCACAAAGGACTTTGTCTGCTTCCCTTTGCCCTCTGGCTCACAGGAAACAGCTGGGACCACATCTTTGCATCTCCAGGAACACACACACACACACACACCTACACACACAGACACACAAATGATGCTCTGACTCCGCCTTTTTGTTTATATTACAACTAATTATCATTACATATTAAACTATTCAAACACGCAGGACACAAAACACAAGCCAGTCTTGTTATAACCCAAGCTCCACCTCAGTGACAACAACCCCCTCTTCTCTGTGGATCACACACACACACACACACACACGGTAGATTACAGTGTGTCTAGACGGTGCAGCAAGCCCAAATACGACCCTATGGGTTGTTTATTCGTGCAGAAAAATACGACCTGTAATTATGTCTAGAGGAAATCTGACCTCTAATGGCAGTGAGAGTAACTGCACCGCTGCACAAGTTTCATAAAAGTGACAAAGGCTTTGTGTTAGCCCAACCCACGAGCGTTTTCTATTATTTATTACAAAAACAAAACCAGGATGTGATAAACGTCCTGATGTTTACGTGTCCCCAAAGCAACCAAGTACAACACACACACAAAAAGAGCTTTTAAAACATTAGAATCTTTAGATTTGTAATATTTTACGAGTCGTGTATATTTAGGTTTACTTTGAATGGATTTTTAAAATAAAACAAGTTTTCTTCCAGATTTATTGTTTCTCCCAGTCAGGCTCAAGTTGTTGCACATTTAATTTTTATTTTCTATGGATGCAATCTGCAGACTTTATGTTTTAAATCATGTATAAGTGTCTCCACATCCCTTTATCTAAAAGCGAACTGAAACACAGGAAGTGTCTAGTTTTTTTTAAAAGCAGCAGAGGGGTTTACGTCCTCTCAAAAATCTCTGCATTTTATTGATGTTTGTTTATTATTTTTGCAGATACCTTTATGTAAAGCAACTCAACAGTTAACAACAGCATGCATGTTTTTCATCTGTGGGAGGAAATGGACACATGCATGCTAGCTTCATGCAGAAAGGTGTTGCGTTTCAAACGTTTTTTACAAACTTTCTATTACTCATAGTTATGAATGACCATGTAGCATCTTTCAACAAATTATTTCATTGTTCTAAACGTCAGAGAGCCAAGTAGCTTCAACAAAAAGCAACTGGACTTCAATATTTTTGAGACGTTTCACTTCTGAAGAGTTTTACCAGTTCAAGTACAAAGTACCAAGCGTTTAAACTAATCAGTATAACCCCGGAAGCTACACATCGAATCACACCTTCAGGAATGTGACCAAAACATGTCACCTGAGGACCAGGATGAAGGTCCTAACGGCCCTCAGGAGGGAGGAGACGGGGAGGGACCTGTAAACTAGCTCACATTAACAACATTCGAAGTTTACAAGCTTGATACTTTTTGAACCTTCTAGGATTCCCTGGACAACGTCAAAGGTCAGATCATGAGTTTAACGCAGTTACAGTTTTTAATTTTAAATATTTTTCCTGCATGTTGAGCAGCAGCTCCATTAAAATCCAGGTAAAACACATGATTCCACTTTTGGTTCTTAAAGCTGCATTCTGTAATCTGCAAACAAGCTAGGTATAGCTAGCTATTTTACACAAACACGTCTCAGAGCTCTCACCCCTCCCGTCGTCGGGTATTATCCTTATGCCGCGCCTCCTCCAGACATGGGACTGCACATTGCCACAGTAACAATAGAGAGCAAAACACCAGCTGTTGAAGCGCTATGCTAATGTTCACCCTGGTTTTTCCTTTTTCTACATCCAAACGTTTTTAGTTTTCTGCTAGTTGAAAAGGTGTTTTTCTTTTTGGGGACTCCAGCACGCATTAATGGAGGACCCAAGCAGTGCAGCGCTTCGGCGAGACAGACCGCCGGATTGTCCAATTCCTTTCAGTCTGAAGCGTGTGATTGGCTGAGGTTTTTAGAGAACTGTAAGACAACCACCTTATTAATTTCTTTCATTTTTTAATAGCCACAATATATATACACAGTACTATCTTAGAACGTTGTTAAGAGGCATGAAAAAACATTTTAGGCTAATTTGTAGGGATGCACCGATACCAGTATCGGTATCGGCCTGATACCGATACCAGTATTGGTAGCAGTATCGGTGTCGGGCCGATACTGGTATCGGTATCAGTTAAAGTTAACCGATACCAGGAACCGATACCAGTGGCTTCACTGTCTGTGACTTGTGATTTCTGTTGTAGTTTCCTATATTGAACACTAGGGGGAGCTATTGAGCTAAAGAGGAACAGTGTGGGTTGAGAGCTGGAGATGGTGCCAAATAGTTCATTTTATTTGGTTAAAATGTGGAAAACTGCAATAATTTCACTGTGAAATCACAGAAAACGGTTATTTTTCACCTTTATATTTTAGTTTTGTGATCATTTTTATTAATATATATATATTTTTTAATCTAACTCAGTTATTTGTTGTAAAACGCAGAGAAGAAAAAATAAAACCTGTATTCCAATTCGTTGCATTTTTTTGTGTGGTAGAAGTATCGGTATCGGTACTCGGTATCGGCGAGTACTCAGATTTAAGTATCGGATCGGTTTTGAAAAAAGCGGTATCGGTACATCCCTACTCATTTTTTTTTGCAAATTACCTAGAGCACCTTTAATTTTCAAGATTAAAAAACCCAACTATTTCCTGTACAGAAAAACCACATGAACTTCACATGTGAAATTACCATGTAACACATGTGAAATACACTAAAAAACGTGTTTTCCACGTGTTTCACGTGTAATATGTTAAATTAACATGCATGTGTGATTTTGGAACGCTTTTAACACGCTTTTTCCACATGTGAAGTTGACGTGTTTTTCTTCCATAAACTGGTGCTTTTCTTCCATCCTGAGAAGATGCAGGTGTCTGATTTACCCTCATGCCTTTGACCTCGGCTCGTCCACAAGTTAACATTCTTTTTCTTTATTTGAGATAAAGAACATTTGTAATGACTCGTTTATGCAAATAAGACAATAAATCCTGTGATCGTCCTGTTTTGAGCAGCTTTCAGAACCGAGTTTAGAGAAAACCTAGTGTTGAGAAAATAACATTTTCCTGTTTGGATCTATTTGACCTTCATCACTTTAATGTGTCACAAACGTGTGACTAAGAGTTAACAGGCTCAATGAAATAAAGTTAATTTCCTGAAATCTAAAGCGAGTTCATCATGCGGTGAAGATTCCAACACAATGAAGTTCTGTTTCCAGCGTGTAAACCGCTTCGCATGGTGAAATGTTTCTCTTCGTTTTCCTGTCGTTCCGGTGGCTTTCTGACAGCCGTGTTTGGGTTCTACGGTTGTTTGTTTTGTCTGAACTGCAGGTTATCTCTTCCTCACACAAAGCAAAGGCGAGTTGATTCATGCGTAGGATGCCGGTTAGGATCGGGGCTTATTTCAGACGAATTTTTTGAGAGAGAAGGTCTTTTCAAAGCCGGGCGCTCTGAATGTTGCAGCGTTAAGCTGCTCTGGAGCAGGTATCACGGCGTCTGAGGGATGAAGAGGAAGAGTTCACAGGTTGTTGGTTTGCAGAGAGAGAAGAAGGAGGTGCTGTTTGAGGAGAATCTGAATAGATGTAATCCTTACTTACCTTGTACAGCATTGTGAAGAAAGGAGTCAAAATCACACAACATTTAGCTTCGTGCACAAAGAGTCTGAAGAATACACCAAATAAAACCCACAACAGATGAATAAAGCAGACTTTCTATAATTCTGTATTTTGCAGAATTAGGTTGAAACCCTCTGGAATTCTGGTCCCAGAGGTGAAGATATTTATAGTTTATGTTTGGATAAATGCAGTCTGGGTTTTAAATAAAAAAGATTTTTAAATAAAAACGGAGGAAATTTACATTGTTATTTGACAAACTTTTTTAAAGCTACAACAAGAAACTCCTCAGATCAACCAGAAGTTAAAACAAGAAGTTTAGATGAGATGATGAAGGTAGGATTTGTTTTTCTGGAGTTATTATTCAGATTATTATTTTTATATTTTATGAAGGGCTTCCTTAGCAGCTCTGTGTTTTATTAGATTTAATTAACTCTCTGAACATTACATAAAATGATGTCTTTTATTCTTTGCAGCCCTTTAAAGGCACACTATGTAACTTTTTCATGTTTTAAATCTTCTCCTTGAGCCAGTCTGTGGTAATCTGACCCTTTACAGGGTTAATGAAGTCCCTCAGCCCCATCTGCTGCTTGGATCCAGAATACCACGTTTGCAACTTCTGAATCTCCAATCCGGTGTCCTGAAGTCTCACAAAGTCACGTATCTCACGAGGGTTAGGCTAACCCAATGTGGCTAGCTGTTATGCTAGCAGGCAGAAAACCCTTAAAAGAGTTAAAACTGCAGCTTTTTGAGGAAAATACAAATCCTGTTAAAAAATAGAGCTCCTAAACTTAGAAATGTGTATCATATATGTCACAGCAGGTCATAAAGGGTTAATTAGGTCTTATTTTTAGTAGTCTGGTTTTAATTTATTGTAATAAAAGTATTTTTAGTCTCTTAATTTATACTCTTGAAGTTTTAATCACCTTTAAAGTGATAATATGCAGTTTTGCTTGTTTTGGGCGCCCTCTGGTGTCCGTTTTAAATCACTGCATTAAAAAGTTACCAGATTATTTCGGCTTCTAGACGCCTAAATCTACCTGTTGAAATGTCTCCTCAGCCTTCATAGCTTTCTACAGGAGCGGTTATTTACTCCTTCAAAGAAATCAGCTGTGTTCAAGCAGGGAGAGATGGAAAAAATCAGGAATCATGAGCTAAAAACACTCCAGCGCTAGCATAACAGCTAGCCACTTTGGGTTAGCCTAACCCTCGTGAGACACGTGACTTCCTGGGTACCGTGACGGCGACGGAGATCTTGTAATCGTGGTATTCTGGATCTAATCACCAGATGGGGCTAAGTAACTTTTCATTAACTCTGTAAAGAGTCATATTAGCACAGACTGGCTCAAGGAAAAGATTTTAAAAATATGAAAAAGTTGCATATTATCACTTTAAGCTTAAAATCAGTGTCTGATGCCTCCTTAAAACTTGAACTCTGGATAATAATCAGAAAACCTCTAAGTTGTGCTGTCAAAACAAATCTTATATGTGATCAATGCATTTATTTCTATTCAAAACATACACTTCTATAAAGTAGGGCTGCACAATTAATCGTTAAAAAATTGTGATCTCAATTCAGACTTGTATGCAATCTCATTCCCAAATGACAACGATTCTTAAAAAAAAGAAGATGATGATGATGATTGTGCCGCATTAGTTCCGGGACATAATCTGCATGAAAACAAGCGCTCCTTTTTCTCCCTCAAATAACAAAATTCAAAATTATTATTGTTAAAAGTATTAAAAAGTTGTAAGAGAAGACAAGAGAGACTTTTATTGTCATTCTGTTCGGTGTCAGCTGTGACAAAGTTGATGTGCATGCAACAAGTGCAATAAATCTTTACATATATTAGAAAAAATCTGTGATCTCAATTCTAAGCAGAAAAAAAAAAATCGTGATTCTCATTTTATCCAGAATTGTGCAGCCCTACTATAAAGTGAGAACTGATCCAAACATCCAGCTGTTCTGTAAAGCGACGCTTCCTTTGACGCTCTTATTTTGGCGAGCCTGGTGTGTTTTCACTTGAAGAGGAGAAATAAACGCAGTGTGTCCCCCAGCTGATTGTGATACATAACCATGATTTCAGTATTGATCAAATGAAAGCACGACTCAGATTTTTTTCTGTTATGGAGCCGCTCAGTGACATCATACACTCCGCTTCCTGACGGTCTAAAGCTCTGCTGAGGTGCTTCGTATTTGGTGGATTCACCACATCCATTAAACCCTGTGATCATTTGATCCAGAATGAGCATAACATACAGTTTATTTAGAGCTTTCAGGGAGGTTTAATGAGTGAAAACAGCCAGTTCGCTCTCCCGACTCTCACTTTGAACTCGTGCTGCTAATGTACATCGAGTTAGCCATTAGCACCGTTTAGAGCGTTGACCCGTTTCTGCACACATTTACAAAACTCTGTCCACAGACGGCTCTCAGTTCATTACCATTTTGTGCTGATTTTTCCTCTTGAAACACAAACAGGAGCACGGTGTCAGACGTTGTTGTGTCTAGCCAGGTGTGGTGGGGGTTAAAGACCGGCTGAGCTGGTTTTAGTTTGGCAGCTAAACACCGTTTGGAGAGGGAACACATGTCTGGCTCGTACGCTAACACACACACACACAAACTTCCTCACATCCCCCTCCTTTTGTGAGCTTGATCTCACACTAATTACACTCCTGAAATGCTTTTACCTTCCCTAACACGTACACACACACACACACACCTGCAGCCTGAAAATAACACGTTTGTCCTTGAAGACTTTAGACTAAATTCTCGCCTCCTCAGAGCTCATTAAGCACCTTTAGTGAAGAGACACTCCTCTCTGCATCATTTTAAAATGTATACAGCCTCCATAAAGCATAATCCATAACACTGACTGACTGTTTAGAAGTTTAAATCATGTATCATCATAGGTGGACCTGCTGTGTTGAGGCTCCTCACTCCTAGATGTAGTCATTTGCCGACGTGTGGAGGGTTCCTGACCTCTACATGTTTTATTCTCAGTGTGTGACTCATTGTCTGGACTCCATTCTCACCCAAGTCAACATGTTCAATGCCGGGTCATTCGTTCTACAGGTCTTTAAAGAAGTGTAGAAGATATTAGCTGAATTCTGCTTTACACAGAAATGTGTGCTGTCAAGTTTATCAGAGGAAAAAAAAAACAAGTGAATTCTGCTTTTTAAGATTGTTTAAATGAATTTGCAATCCGTGAACCAGGGGTCATCAACCTGCTGCCATCTTTTTCTAATCACAAATGCATTCACACAGATTTAACAATTTTCTTTAAAAATCCTTAAAATATGTTTATTATACATTAAATTAGTTTAACTCTGATCTTTTCTAGTTTAAAGATAAATATTTTATCAACCTGGTTGTAAGGCTCAATGTCCATGAAGTAGCCCTCAGCTTCACAAAGGTTGGTGACCCCTGCTGTAAACTTTTATAAGAAATGCAGCAATACCACTTTTTTTCAAACCGATACTTGGATCTGAGTACTTGCCGATACAGAGTACCAATACGATACTTCTACCGCACAAAAAACCTGAAAGGTTCAAAAATCCTACCATGTGAATTCATGGATTTTTTTTCACATTCTGTCTCTCACAGTGGAAGTGTACCTATGATGAAAATTACTGACCTCTGCCATCATTTTAAGTGGGAGAACTTGCACAATCGGTGGCTGACCAAATACTTTTTTGCCCCACTGTATTTACCTGCCTGTGACTGGACATGAAAAAACTATGAAATTCTGCACATGAAAGTAAAATGGACTATTAAAAGCCGATCTAGTGCAGTCATTATTTCATAATTAAAAAATACTGTGGGTAGTAACGGCCGTGTTAAAAAAAATACCGTCAAATACTGGACCCAGATAGGTTGACACAAGACAAACTTTAAAAAGTGTTTAAAGGCACTAAACCATCTTTAATTTAATTTAAAAAACAGCCAGGCGTTCCTAAAATTATTAATATAGTCTTTATCAATAATTCTTCAGGCTTTTTATAGGAGTAATAAAGCTTTTATTTGAATTTTAACAGCCTTTTTCCTCATTTCTGGTCCTTTTATGTGACCATGGCTGAATGTTGTGTAGTGTATGCTTTGAACTAAATTAAAGGCTTAGCATTACGTTAACAAATAATGGAGTTCTAGCCGTTTTGTTTATGTCTTTAAAATAAAAATGCACCATTTCATGCCAAACTGCAGGATGTCATATGATCTCAGAGTGTTTGTTGAGGATGACTCTCAGCTACTGACACATTTTAGCTCCAAATCCATAAAAGCGACTGGGTTCTGGCCATTTGTGTGTTCCCTCATATTGATTTAGCGGTGGCTGCCAATTGAAATGAACTGATCCCCACAGATTTACATCCAGTGATTAATTTTTGAGAGATTTTCATTGGAATTCATCCAGTTCATGAAATATATTTTATTTTCTGCCTTTTGCCTTTTGTAGATAGGCCATAAAAAGTGAACTAAAACGAGTGTCAGACCTAAAAACTGATCTGATCTTCAGGAAACGCGTCCAGAGAAGACCTGACCTCAGATCTGAGGAATGCTTCATCCGTTACATATCTTTTTGTTTTTTTTTAAGAGATTCAGCTTAAATGGGAATAGAGCTTAAATGTATGAACTAAATGGGTCGTTTGCTAAACCGTCTGTTAATAGATTCCTTTGGTTTAGGAGCGTTTTTGTGTTTGAATTATTTTTGAACAAGCCAAAAAAAGAATAAAGTTCTCTGAAATGTTCAGCTTAACCAATTCAAACTGAGACCAAAAGCAGCAAAAATCTAAAGAAAAGTTTTGAAAGAGTTCCAGAAACTGTGTATTTAAATACTGTAGAGCAGTACTCTGTATATATGATATTATACTGCACATATAATGTGGATTTATAACCTTTACGTCTGTGCCTAAAGGCCTTTTTGTCTGCAAACAGACTGAACTCCAGTGGCTGACCTGCTGTGAATGGCTATAGTTTTGTACGTGCACATCGTCTGCACACTGTTGTAATTGTTATGCTTTATGTCATAATGAATGTAAACATCACACACACACACACACACACACACACACACACACACACACACACACACACACACACACACACACACACACACACACACACACACACACACACACACACACACACACACACACACACACACACACACACACACACACAGAGCCAGACAAGCAGCTGATAATGACATTTGATTTTCATATGTCTCAGACAGAATGCTCTGCAGGTCAGTGGTGTGTGTGTGTGTGTGTGTGTGTGTGTGTGTGTGTGTGTGTGTGTGTGTGTGTGTGTGTGTGTGTGTGTGTGTGTGAATTCTTTCTTTGGGCCGTTTCCACATACACTGAAAAAAGAGAATAGTTGAACCAACTTAATTGAATTGCTTCAGTTGGTAACAAGTGATTCAATTAGGTTTATCCAACTTAAATGATTAAGTTTGTTTAACTTGACGAATTTAAGTCAAACTCAAATCATTTAGTTTCTACAAATTAAAAATTCAAATCCTTCTGACTAAAATTTATGTAAATTCAACTCAAATCTTTAGGTTTTTCCAAATGAAAAACTGAATGATCAAAAAGCACATTATCAATGACTTTGAACTTAAAAGAGACGGAGAAAACTCACACAGCATGAAGAACATGCACAGAGCTGGGAAGTGAACCCACGACCTCCTGACTGTAACAGTGCTAACAACATGCTCCACCAAGCAGCTCACTGTTTCATATGATTTTAAAAATATTATGCAATGAACACTTTTTATACTTCAAAATGTTTTCCTACTCCTTGAATGGAGTTGAGTATTTATGAATTCTTAGTTTTTGTCACTAACCTGCTATAGCAGGGCTTAGCTAGTCATAAATATTCAACTCCATTCAGAGAGTAGGAAAATGTTTTACAGTGTAAAAAGTGTTTATTGCATAATTATGTGCATCTGTGCAAGATAGTTAAATTTGGGATGTTCTCACAATAAATGTTAAAATGTTCCATCTCTGCAATGGATTCTTTTTCTTTTTAGCCAACTTGAAATTCTAATTACAATGAAAGTAAAAACTAAAATAACACACATTTAAGATGATTTACATTTAAATAGTTTTAAGTTCAAAGTAACTGATAATGTGCTTTTTGATAATTCAGTTTTTTCATTTGGAAAAACTTAAAAATTTGAGTTGAATTTACATAAATTTCAGTCAGAAGGATTTGAATTTTTGATTTGTAAGGAACTAAATGATTTGAGTCAGTTTTGACTTAAATTTGTCAGGTTGAACCAACTTAATAATTTAAGTTGGATAAACCTAATTGAATTACTTGTTACCAACTGATGCAATTCAATTAAGTTGGTTCAACTTATCTTTTCTTTTAGTGTGAACATCACTGATTTTACATTGATTGAACCCAAAAATGTAAGTTGTCCTGACTAAACCAAAAGAATAGGTCAGATTTAGGTCAATAAGTCCATCACATCGACTACAGCTCACATATTCTTTTTAGAGTGTGCGAACACTGGAGTTAATCCAGAGAGAACTGGTTTTCGAGTCCTTCTGGAGTTGATGTTCTCTCAGCTGGAGGTCCAGGTGTGGCAGACGCTGAGTGAAAGCATCGTTATAAATCAGAGACGTGCGTTCTGCTGTTTCTGGGGATGAACACCGTCTGATGTGTTTACAGTAATGTTTTCCTCCCGACAGCAGGGCAGCACGCGGATTCAGACCCAGATACAGCAGGTTTCCAGCTGAGAATGGGGATTTCACGTCCAAATCTGAAGGTTTTGATGCAGTTTTTTCCGTTTACGTCATGCAGGAGCCAGAGCTCGATGCTGAACGTATCATTTACTTTAATCATTTCCATCAAACTGAGGATATCCACAGTTTAGGAGCGATGCATTCTTCAAACATCTCTTGCTGAGTGTTTGTCGTTTATGATCAGGTCCTAGTGAGGAATCGGTGATTATTAGCTTCACATCCGAAAAGGCTTTGAAGGAGAAACAAGTCACCGGACTCTGAGGGGTCAACACGGACTAGTTTACTCCGAGTCAGTGACCTACTCTCAGCCCGAGTTAGCCCAGCTCCTGGTCCAGATGGGACTCACAGTTTAACATGGGAGTTCCCTGGATTAGCGCGCTAAATTTAGCCTAATGCTCTCCTCTCCTCTCCTCTCCTCTCCTCTCCTCTCCTCTCCTCTCCTCTCCTCTCCTCTCATCCACCACTCACACACTAAACTTCCACAGGGATTGTTCCTGTAACCATTTAAAACAGATGATTTTATGAGTTTTGTAACCATTAGCACTTAATGCCAGCTGAAACCTAAAGCCACGCTCATTTAATTTAGTTTATTAAGCTTTTATTAACATGTTTCACCTGATGAACGCATCAAAACGAAGTCGAGACATGCAGGTCGATTTTAGTTTGGTCTGTTTGGGATCAGGATCTTTGAGAAGATCGTCTTAGATTTTAAAATTAGGGATAAATGTTACAGCTTTGATCGTTTTTCATGTGTTTATGTTTTAAAACTCATTCTAGTTCAGAGTAGTTATGACAGGTTGAGTTTAAGTCTAAATCAGGTCAAATTAAATGTCTTAGAATGAAAATCAAATAAAAGTTCCATCTACAGTGCTAAAGAAAAAATCGGCTCGTTTTTTAAAAACTTTGTGAACTTTAATGATTTAATCAGTCAAATTCTCATTAATGAAGAGTCTATTATATTTTTAAGTACTTTTTGATGTTGGTGTGTGTGTGTGTGTGTGTGTGTGTGTGTGTGTGTGTCGTATCAGACGAGACGTGTCGAGTGGCGTTTCCATATTTAGGATGAAGAAAGATGAGTAGAAAGATGAGAGAAGATGATAACTGACCCTCAATTTCTCTCTCTCTCTCACACACACACACACACGCACATGCACACACACGTGCACACACACACACACACATGCACTTTCCTCTTTCCCACTATTCAAACTGGCAGTGAGAGTTTTATTGACCAAAGTTCCCACACTTGTTGGCTGCACCGTGACCACCGCTTCCAAAGTCAATGGTGTGTGTGTGTGTGTGTGTGTGTGTGTGTGTGTGTGTGTGTGTGTGTGTGTGTGTGTGTGTGTGTGTATTGCCCCCCTTTAAACCCCCTGTAGCTTTTCTCATGGAAATTGGTCAGTGGACGGTGTGAACCTATGACTTCTACGTCTCTTTCTCACACACACACACACACACACACACACACACACACACACACACACACA
>SSNR01000159.1:576149-586149 GCA_006937965.1 Callopanchax toddi
ACACAGATGATGCACTGATCTGGTCTTTCTGGTGGTTTCCAGTCGCAGTAAAATCTGAGTGAAGACAAGAAAGACCTGCAGCTGTTTTTGGTCTAATCAGGAAAATGTAGGTGGTTGTGTTGTGTTGAATAACCAGTTATTATCAAATGTTTGTTCAACTGCAGCTTCAGCCTGACTCGAGACTCCAAACATCATCAGCCTGCTTTTTATTGTGATTATAACATTAAACAGCTGGTAGAAGTCACGCCCACTTCACCAGTTTATGTCTAATATTTACCTTTATTCACAAACAAGGTCAGCAAAACATCAGAAGTGATGGGATAGAAGCAACCTTTAGTTTTTAAAAGTTCCCTCTAAACTGCTTTCTGTGTCATTGTTATGATCTTATCTGGTTTTTCTGTATACGTTTGGGTAGCATGATATAAAAACGAGTTATTCTTGAATACTGTAGTAGGGATATACTACTATAAACCCACACTTTCCTCACTCGTCTCTCTGTTTTAATCATGATGCTACGATCATCTAAACCAGGTGCATCAATGATGAGTCCATCAGATCGGCATGCAGGTCATCTGGAATATAAACGTCTAGGATTTATTGCAGTTAAATCAGACCTTTTCAATATTAATGTCGCATGAACCATAACTTTGAAATGTATTGTGCAGCCAGCCAGGGCTGCTTGGTGGTGCAGTCCTGGCTGCAGCCTTTCTGCGTGGAGTTAGCGTGTTCTCCTCATGCATACGTGGGTTTCCTCCGGGTTCTCCGATTTCCTCCCACACACCAAAAACATGCATGTTGGGTTTACTTTAAGCTAAGCTTAAAACTCACCTGTTTAAAACTGCCAATTCATTGTAATCACTCTTAGCTTTTAGTTCTTGATTAATGTTTTTATTCTGTATTGATGTTTTTCTGTGTCTGTTTTAATGCTTTGAAATTTCTTGTTTTTAATGTACAGTGACCTTGAGTTTTTAAATAAAACGTATTATTATTATTATTACTTGTAGCTCTAAATCCTCCTTAGTTGTGAGTGAGAGTGTGAGGAGTTGTAAGTCTTGTTTGTCCCTGTGATGGACAGGCGACCTGTCCAGGGTGTCCCCCGCCTCTCGCCCAGTGATGCTGGAGGTGGACACCAGCAAAATGAGCAGTGTTATTGCAACACATAAAGAGTCAATTTCAACACTGGGCCAGTGAACATATGGTCCCGCCCTGTTTAGTGTTAAAGTTACTCTTGCCTCAGTGTTACATTTTCAGAGTCAATTTTACTCTGACTAGAGTTGATTTGAGCTAAAGAGTAAAACTCAAGTAACACTGACCATCTGTTTTTACTCTACAAGATAAATAACACTCACGGTGTTATTTAAATATGACACTGCTACTTCTCTAGTGCTATTTGAAATCAACTCTCATAAATTACTCTTCATAAGTGTCAGATGTTTTTAGCTTTTCAGTGTAAATAAAACTATATTTCTAGACAGTGTTAATATGTAACTAATCCAGTGTTATTCCAGATAAGTTGAGTTTACTTGTGAATTGCGCTAAAATTTTTTCACCTCCTGAAAATAAACAGATTACTAAATACCATTAGTAGATTGAAAAACCATCTTAAGCTAAACATACATAAAGATATTCACACCTAATGTTAAAATAAAAACTATTTTGATTTTGTAATAAATACTTACAAAAAACTGGATGAAGCAGTTGTAGTAGTTTGGATGTATCGTGCAGCCATTGTATAAATGTCTATTTAATACTTGAATTCTTTGTGCCTTTGCAGCCCAGCTGGAGTTCGTCCAGATCTTGGTGATCGTAGTGGTCATGATGGTCATGGTGGTGGTCATCACCTGTCTGCTCAACCACTACCGCCTATCAGCACGCTCCCTCCTCTCCAGACATGCCCAGACGCGTCGGAGACACCTGCCGCTGGCCAACGTGAGTCAGGTTTACGCCGGACTGTAGCCACTACATCCAGATGAAACTCAGATTGATGCAAACTGACATCAAAGCACTTAAAGCAGCTAAGGAGGAGTATTAGGATTAGTACTTTCATCCAAACCCATCTACTTCCAGTTCTGTACATGTCTGCTGCCCTCTAGTGGAGGATCTGCATACATGACAGGATGTGTTCTATATAATTACATAAAAACAGGTTATTATTTTAGATTTGGCCAACAAATAGTCACATTTAAAAACTAGATTTTTTTATTATAAACCTTTCATACGATGGCCCCTAGAGACAAAGCACATGCTAAACAGAAAACACATGCAAAAACCCAAAACACATGCTTTTTGCTTTTGCATGTTTTTTGTTTTTTCATGCTTTTTGTTTTGCATGTGTTTTTGTTATTTTGCATGCGTTTTGTCTCTAGGGGCCACCGTACTTTCAGGCTTTAAAGGGTTAAATATCTGATCAGAAATGTACCGTATTATCTGTCTTCTGGAACAAGGGAATAAAATAGGAAAATAAATCATTTTAATCCAGAATATAAAAAATAACTCGTGTAGAGAGAAAATAATTATAAAATATTTATATTATAAAATAGGAACTCTATGGTTAAACTATATGGTTACAAATAGTTATTTTATTGCAACTTCCTTCAATAAACAGCTGAGGAAATGAGCGTTTGTTTGTTTGAGTCAGAGCGAAGATGGGTCCTAATGAAAGGCAGAAGCAGACGAAAGGCGTGCTGACAGACGGCGTGCGATCCCAGTGATTAAACACCGCTGCAGGCTACAGCTAGCACACTGACTCATTCCTCTGTTGAGGGCGTCTCGCGACATCTATTTCCAGATACACATGAACCATGAACACCTGAGGCATCCTCAAACATATGACTTCACTCGTGCTTCCTGAATCATTGTGTGTGTGTGTGTGTCGCTCCAGTCTGCAAGATATGAGCGAGGACTGGGGCATAAACGTCTACTTACACACATAAGGACGTGGCGATGAGCTCAGGGGAGTGACCGTGTCCTAGTTAGTTTGGATTAACAGTCAGACACTCTGACACACATACAAGCAGACAGGAGACCGTCAGAAAAAAGACAAACCGTGCACACAAGTAGGAGCGATGTCGACAAGATGCACCCAGAATGTCTGTGTTCTCAGGATGAAACATCTCTTTATGTTTAATACATTTATTATACCTGGTCGTTTAATGTCAGTATGCGGTTCTGGGTGCTCACTAGAATCAAGATCTCTACTGAAAATAGAACTCATGGTGAAAGTAGATGATTATTTAAACATAGAGACTTTTAACAGCAGCGCTCCACAGAGGAAAGTTTTAAAAACAGCAGTGGAGCCCTCTAGTGGACAAATGCTGAATATAATAGTTTTACTTCTTGTGTTTTCATGCAAAAATATGCATTTAAAAGTAGTTTTTCTGTCCTTTTGTAATTTTTTTATTAACATCTTTATTATTATTATTATTATTATTACAATCTTCCTTTTTTTCTGAAAAATATTTATATTTCAGACCTTTTAATACTTTGGTTTTGACAGTGTGTCAAAGTGGGATGAGATTACACTATTTTACCGTTCCTTTGTGGTTTCTTTTTAACTTTCTTTGGTTTAAATTCAGTTTGTGTAAGAATATTGTACCAATAAGTGAAACGGATGAATTTCTGTGACAGGAGGGAGGTCTGTGGTCCTCTGAGAGCCCTGGGACCAGCAGTGGCCTGAATGAGGTGAGTTCTGCCCTCTCTTCTAGTTTAACACCATATCTTCACCGGTTTGTTGTTTTACAGTGTATTAATGTCCTGTTTTATGCCACACAGCACCAGGTGTATAACCCACGCCCTCCAGACCGAGGGGTCCTGTCCTACCTGCAGAGGGACCAACAGCACAGCCAAGCCCAATCGCAGCGCTTCCAGCCCCTGTATTCCTCCAGTCGATTCCAGCCGACGTACCCCTACCTGCCCCAGAGCCTCATCGATCTCCCCCCCACCATCTCCCTCTCAGACGGCGAGGAACCCCCGCCGTACCAGGGTCCCTGCACCCTGCAGCTCAGAGACCCTGAGCAGCAGATGGAGCTGAACCGCGAGTCGGTCCGAGCTCCGCCCAACAGAACAGTGTTTGACTCCCATCACCTGGACCCGTCCAACTCCTGCCTGCAGGCCAGGTAACGAGGAGCGCTAATAAGATGACTTTAAAGCATTTTTTTAAGCTAATTTTTAAAATCGGTTGAGGATTAAAAACTTCCCTTAACTCTTCTAATAGCAGAGCTCGTCAGATTGGATCACTGAAGCTTAGAGGCTCAGCTTTAGCTTTTAGGTTTGTTCTGTCTTTAAAAAGAGAGTAAAATATCGATGGGACTTTTATCTGGTTTCATAATATGCTGATAATGATCTATGATGTAATTTATACACCTTTCCTATTAGCATCATGATAAAAACATGTGTGAGTTTGTTGTGTTGTTTTAGCTCTGATACTGGAACAGTTCTTCACCAAAACCAGGAACTTAAACCTAAAAATCAGATCGACTTTCATCATTTAATGAAAATTCCTCTATGTTCCTCTCTGCTCTCTGTACCCAAAGCTCCTTCTGTCTTAATGTAGTCACCATGGCAACTGTAAAAATGGCACTGATGGACAAGTTGCAACATTCTTAGGTTAGTTTCAGAGGATGTGCAGACATGGCTGCAGGTTTAGTGAGTTTAAGTGATTAGGATCACATTTTCATCGCCACTGGAGGAAGTTTCTTTATTTTAATTCCACAACAGCAACAGCAGCCATTAGGGGTTTATAGAACTGCTTTATAGGGCCCTTTTTAGCCTGTTTTTATAGAGTTAAAGGCGTTTCCTAGTGTAGGAGCACAGACATGGAAAAACGTTTTAAAAGGACAGAACTCTACAATGTTTACATATCTATCAGTTTAGTACAGAAATGCACGTCTCTATTTGGAGATGCAAAAAGAAATTAAATGGTCATAAAATTAGGAGTTTCTGAAACTGGTCTGCAAAGTACGGAAGAGGATTAGGGCCACCTAAAAGAAAAAAATGATAATGATTAGAATTCTGACTTTATTCTCAGAATTCTGACTTTATTCTCAGAATTCTGACTTTATTCTCAAAATACTTTATTCTCAGAATTCTGACTTTAATCTCAGAATTCTGACTTTAATCTCAGAATTCTGACTTTATTCTCAGAATTCTGACTTTATTCTCAAAATACTTTATTCTCAGAATTCTGACTTTATTCTCAGAATTCTGACTTTAATCTCAGAATTCTGACTTTATTCTCAGAATTCTGACTTTATTCTCAAAATACTTTATTCTCAGAATTCTGACTTTAATCTCAGAATTCTGACTTTAATCTCAGAATTCTGACTTTATTCTCAGAATTCTGACTTTATTCTCAGAATTCTGATTTTATTCTCAGAATTCTGACTTTATTCTCAAAATACTTTATTCTCAGAATTCTGACTTTATTCTCAAAATACTTTATTCTTAGAATTCTGACTTTAATCTCAGAATTCTGACTTTATTCTCAGAATTCTGACTTTATTCTCAAAATACTTTATTCTCAGAATTCTGACTTTAATCTCAGAATTCTGACTTTATTCTCAGAATTCTGACATTATTCTCAGAATTCTGACTTTATTCTCAAAATACTTTATTCTCAGAATTCTGACTTTAATCTCAGAATTCTGACTTTATTCTCAGAATTCTGACTTTATTCTCAGAATTCTGACTTTATTCTCAAAATACTTTATTCTCAGAATTCTGACTTTAATCTCAGAATTCTGACTTTATTCTCAGAATTCTGAATTAATCTCAGAATTCTGACTTTATTCTCAAAATACTTTATTCTCAGAATTCTGACTTTAATCTCAGAATTCTGACTTTAATCTCAGAATTCTGACTTTATTCTCAGAATTCTGACTTTATTCTCAGAATTCTGATTTTATTTTCAGAATTCTGACTTTATTCTCAGAATTCTGACTTTAATCTCAGAATTCTGACTTTATTCTCAGAATTCTGGTTTTGGAGACTGCCTCCTTAGTAGCAGGATATTGACATTAACTGTTCACATACTCACCCTCGATGTCCTGCTTTCAGTCTGCAGGCTCCTCCCCCGAGTGTCCATTCAGGCATCAGCGTGCTGGAGGAGGCCTTAAACCGGCAGCAGAAGAAGGGCTCTCGAGTCGAAGGAGCTCCTCCCACCTACAGCGAGGTGATCGGGCACTACTACCACCCGACGTCCCTGACCTCCAGCCACAATCATCGAACTGTATCGTCCTCACAGGCCGCCCCGTCCTCGCTCATACACGGTCTGCTCAGACCTCTGCCTCAACAGCAAGAACACGTGGACACCAGGAATACAAGGAACACAAAGGAGAAATCCCAGAAGCCCCAGCAGGTGTGACAGGACTGATCTGTCCTCATTCCTGCAAGAAAACCGGTGCATCAGCTCCTCGTTTGAGAAATCATCACTGAACAGTGAGGAACAATCCCAGGAATGGTAACGTCCACTCTGGATGGTTACAGAACTGATCAACATCCGTCCACCGACTGATGTGAGGTCAGTTCCAGTCGCCCAGATGGAGTTAAGAGCTGAGGGCTTCTTGTTAGGGATAAACCTGGAACCCGCATCACTACTGCAGAGCACAGAGAACACAGGGTTCTCCTGCATCCCACCCTCTGTATGAGGAGCACTTCAGATGAATACAGAAGGTTTGAGGAGAGGATGAAAACGATGAAGGTGACTGATGAACGTCGCTCGTTATAAATATTTACTTGTTTTGTTTGTTTTTGTAGAACATTTGATCATTTCCATGCCTGTGAAAAGCTTCAATCGTCTTGGTTTTTCCGGGATGTGTTTAGTTTTCGTGTGATAATCTCTCCCCCCTTTGCTGCTTCGAGTCCTTAAAGTCTTGTTTCACATTCTCAGCTCCACAGTCCCCCTCCTGCACCGAGCTTTGGCTTCACCACAGGGACACAGCTTTAGATCTAGTTAGGGTTTTCTTCAGTTAGCTCACCAGTTGTAGCATCGTGCTGAACGTCCTGAACTTAAAGCTCTGCCTTACATGACCACTCCTGCTGGAGTTGTTAATGAAATCCATTTTTTTAATTACTTTTTTTATTTCTGAAGAGGGTTTGCACAAAGTCATGTGATTGATGAGAGACAGTGAGGAAGTAGGGGTGTTTTTTTTTCTAAACTTGATGCATTCCTCGTGATATTTTCCCGATTGTTTTTGTTGTTGTTTAGTTCTGAAGCGGAGGTAAACATCAGTAACGCGTCGGCGTGCCAACATTCACAGTAAACATTTGAAACGTACATGCTGACGTGTATATTCGTTACATATGGAGTATATACACACACATGTATGCAAACGGAAAGAGGAAAGCACGAATTTAGAGTTATTTATATATTTGCTGAAAAGAATTGCACTATTTTTTTAGTATGATGGAACATTTGAGAGGCATTTGTGTTTTTGTGAAGGAGCTCTGTCATCAGGGTTTAAAAAGAGAGGGAAGAAGAAAAAACGCCGTACCGGAGTGTGATACCTGCAACGTGCACAGCAGCTGCTTATCAGACAAGTCTGACTTTGGTCCAGTGGACTCGGACTCCATTACCATACCATTGATTTAAAAAACAAATCTCCAGTTTATGCAAACGTCTGAGTCCTGTGAACCAAGCAAAAGTTAGCATCCAGCCTGCGGGTCCAATCAGAAACCCGGAGCTCTCTCTTCCTCATCCTTTTGGCCGAATCATTAGCAATCCAAAGCTGGCTGCTACTACCTCGACCAGAAGCACATGAGTTACATTTATCAGACTTTGTCCCATTAAACAAACGTCTGAGCCAATCAAGAAGGTGTGTAAACTAGAACTCAGTAGAGTAGAGTGAAGTAGAATTAGGTTTTAATGTTTTATTTGAATGTCAGTTCTTTTTGTTCATTGGGTGAGAAGAGAGAGACACCTACTGTCTAGTGCATTACTCAGGAAGGACGCCAGTTACCCAGCAGGCTCTGGATGTCTGATAACGCTGACTGTGCACCGCTGCGTGCACGTTTTAACACCAACACGTCTGATCTTCTTTTAAATTAGCGTCTCACCTGTCTTTCGACACACAGAAATGGTGCACTCTGGGAAGTTTCTCTCTTTTTTGCAGGCATCTCTGAGCACTTTACTGCAACAGGAACGAGACCACAATCCTCTGTCAGCCAGCGTCAGCCTCACCTCACGACAATACAGCAAAACACCCCTAACATACAGCAAAGCACAGCAAAACACCCCTAAAATACAATAAAATACAGCAAAACACCCCTAAAATACAGTTAAACACCCCTTAAATGCAGCAAAATGCAACAAAACACCCTCAAAATACAGTTCAACACCCCTAAAATACAGCAAAGTACAGCAAAAAAAAAAAACTAACTAAAATACAGCTAAGTACAGCAAAACACCCCTAAAATACAATAAAATACAGCAAAACACCCCCCAAATACAGCAAAACACCCCTAAAATACAATAAAATACAGCAAAACACCCCCCAAATACAGCAAAACACCCCTAAAATACAATAAAATACAGCAAAACACCCCTAAAATACAGCAAAACACCCCTAAAATACAGCAAAACACCCCTAAAATACAGCAAAACACCCCTAAAATACAATAAAATACAGCAAAGTACAACAAAACACCCCTAAAATACAATAAAATACAGCAAAACACCCCCCAAATACAGCAAAACACCCCTAAAATACAATAAAATACAGCAAAACACCCCCCAAATACAGCAAAACACCCCTAAAATACAGCAAAACACCCCTAAAATACAATCAAATACAGCAAAACACCCCTAAAATACAGCAAAATACAGCAAAACACCCCTAAAATACAATAAAATACAGCAAAACACCCCTAAAATACAGCAAAACACCCATAAATTTGAAGGAAAAAAAACCACCCCTAAAATTAAACAACCCTAAAAAACTGTTAAACACCCCAAAATACAACAGAACAGGTCTCATTTAATTGACAAGATTGCTCTAAATTTAGAGCTTCACTTATACAGGATGCAAGAGTTGTTTCAAAACTTCAAAGACGTTTCTGTCACATTTCAGTTGAACACAAACTGATTCATTGAACTCATTGATTAAAGCTCCTGTCTGTGATCTGGTCTTTTATCCAATCAGCTTTTTTCTACACAAGCATTAGTTTAACCTCAAATAAAAATCAGATGATTAACATCTACCAACATGTATCCTTTCAGGCATTAATTATTCAGTATCCATGTTGAAGTTTCGTTATGAAACTCTTGATTTTTGTTCTTTCCTTTTTTTGCACCAGACAGGTTGTTGAAACTAGACACACTGGAGTGTTGACAAGTGACACAAGTGTTAATAGCAGCTTGTTCTGTGTCATCTGTTTAAAAGTGCAGAGATAAAATCAGTTATCGTGTTTTTATATCGATAAATGTCACCGCAGACAGACGGTAAATCAGCAGCCTGGAAGGTCCGGTCTTAATGCAAATCAGCGCCATCTGCAGGAAGTCAACCGAACTGCTGCCAAAACCTCTGAGGCTGAACTAACTGGAAGCTGAGGAGAGAAGAAAAGTCAGATGTTATTTTTGGGTGAACTAAAACAGCTAAAGAGGATTTGTAAATGCATTTTATAAACTCTTAAAAACATAAAAACACACAATGTCTGACAGTAAAACTGACTTTTAACAGCTTTTTAAAACTTTAGAGCACTTAGACATCAAAACTGCTCGGTTTGCTTAAGTTTTAATAAATTCAGCTTTATATATATTTTTATCCTACTAGCAAACAGACGAACAACAATCACATAAAATCATCTCAGTTTTTTTTTGTTTCTTTATGCAGGAAGAATAAACCGTAATCATCACAAACCAAAAATCAGAAAGCGTGCTATGGATGCACTTAGATATTTAGAATCTTTTTTGTTCTTGAAATATTTAAATTAATCTCTTTTTGTAAAATTTTTTAAAGCATCAAATTAATTCTTGCTTCATTCTCTTTTCTCTAATCTTAATACG